>ML685782.1:2438264-2457206 GCA_007922175.1 Pelusios castaneus
TGTCTTATTTTGATCAGCATTGTGGGCACTGATCAAAATGGGACAAATGCATTCCTAGAAGCAGTGCAGCTAGTTATACCAGGAATGAACTTGCCCTCATTGAGGACTAGACCCATGGCAAGTTCAGAATTTTGAAAAGAAGATTTGAGCACAAAATCAGCACACAGAAATACCTAGTGAAGCAAACCGTGTGTGCCATCCTCACAGGAATAGCAAAAGAGAATATTTGGTGTGACTGGAGCAGAATTAAAAGGGATGTTGAGAAGAGGGAAGATAGGCACCAAATGGCCAGGTCCATAATGTTTATTCCTGCTGGTGCTGATAATTTTAAAGGTCCAGGTCTATTTGTGTCATCACAGCTATGTCAGAGGTGTGATCACTAAATAATGTAGCTCTGTTGGCAAAAGCCCATGGTGTAGACACAGCTGTATTAACAGAGCTGTGCTTATTTTGCTCACGTGGGGTGGTTTTGCTATATCTGGACAATACATGGCTTTGCTGGTCTGGCTGTGTCCACAATAGGTGTACTTTGCTGGTGTAGTAGACTGGTATCCTGGCACTGCTAAAGAGTAGACACTGCCCCTGAAAGGCACTTTGGGAAAATATTCCTGTACAAAGGTAATACTGCTATGCAAAGAGATAGTAAGGACCAGAAAGGTTGCTTCTGATTGGTGCATATCAACATACTACCAAGTAAGCTTTCTCAAAAGGTTGAGCCATTGGGCTGGAGGCTGGGTGGGGGGAAAGGGAAAGGAAGAGAGATATTTCAGCCCTAGGAGTAATCTTCAGAAAGTTACAAATGCCAGACAAGAGGTGTTTAGAAGAAATTGCTGGTTCCACCTGTGTAGCATGATAACCATAGGTGGTCTTAGGTAAGGTGCAGTCTGGGTATTTGCCCAGGGTCCTATACTGGGAGGGGGACTCTGCCCACAGGGGCAGAGTGGATACTGGGAGCTGGGGCTGGGCTGGGGCAGCCTGCAAATCTCCCAGCTCTCCACCTGGTGAACATTCATGTGGGCCAGGGTGGGAGCAGCTCCAGGCCGCCAGCCAGCTGAGGTGAGGGGCTGGGAGGGAGTAAGTGGGTTAGAGAGGTGTGTGGGGTGTGGTCTGGTAGCAAGGCCAGAGGGAGGCGGGGCCATTGGTGAGACTAGGGGGCGGGCACAGGTCCAGAGAGAGGCAGTGGTGAGACCTGGGGGGAGACCAGGGGGTTGGCAGTGAGGCTGGGGGGCTGGTGGCGAGACCAGAGGGAGGAGGGGGAAGCCAGGTCAAATGCATGGGCCTGGGAGGGAGGTGGTGACAGGGGGTCCTGCAGGGGGGGGGCCCACCTTCAAGGCCTGAGGGGAGGAGGCGGGGACCCCGGTGAGGCGGCCGGAGGGGAGCAAAAATCAAGGATGCCCTCCCACGTGTTGTGGAGTGGTCCCATCCTTGACTTTTGCTCAGGGCCCCGGATTCACTGAGACCACCCTGATGAGAACACTGACAGCTTAAAGCAATGGGATGTTTTCCTGCATTGCATTGTATCTGCAACTCAGAGGTGATTTCTTTTTAGATTCAAATTAGAGGTGATTCATGGAAAATATTTTGTACTGAGAGATGAAGATGAAATAAAAGTAATAACAAAATGTATCTGTGGTAAATATCACATATCTCTCAGCCAACGTGTACTTTCATAAAATAGCCTGAATATTGGCATGAAGAGGAGTTTTCAAAGATTGATATTCCCTTTTCATCACAGATGCATTTTCTATCTAAAATTAAATTTTGATTTACCTGCAATTGACTTGATTTGAAACCTGCTTTTAAAAAATAAACCTGAACTTTGTAAAATAAAAGAGAAAAGGAAAATCATCTTTATTCAATTGGCTGCTGCCGCCTTTATAACAGTATAACTAAGATCTATACATTTTTATTCTCCTCTTACAATTTTACCCTTTATCACCCTCACCATTATCTCAGGGGTCAAAACTCCCATTGACATTGTTACAAGTCATTGGAAGGTCAGGGGGAGTCTTACCTGATTAAAAACTCCTGGTGGGGGCCCTAAAGTAAAATGAAATATAACAGTATCCATAGTTCCATCCCCTTTTGTTTGCACAGAATGCCTTGCCACAAATTTCCCCTGGCACCTAATCAGGGCAAGGACATCCTTAACTTTATCCAATGACTGCCAAGAGTATATGTTTTAGTTTTTCATGTCATATAAGGTATACACAAAGTGTAGAATTCTTCCAGGCAAAGGTCCAGTTCAGATTACTGCAAGATGACTCATGGCATTCTGAATGTCTTTCAGAATCTAAGGCCAGAAGGGACCACTGTGATCATCTAGTCTGACATCCTGCATAAGATGGAGAACAGCTCCAAAATTATTCTTGGAGGATGTGTGTATATGTGTGAGAGTACTTTTAGCAGAACATCCAATCTTGATTTAAAAGTTGTCAGTGATGGTGATTCCATGATCCCTGTTAAATTGTTCCAATGTTTAGTTACTTTCACTCTTAAAAATGTACACCACATTTCCATTCTGAATTTGTTTAGCTTTAATATCCAAACTTTGGATTCAGGGGGTGGCTGTGTTAGTCTACTTCAACAAAACAAAAAAGGAGTCCAGTGGCAGTTTTAAAGACTGACAAATTTATTTATCACATAAGCTTTCCTGGGTATAATCACACTTCATCAGATGCCTGGGAAATGGAAACTGTAGTGTGTTAGGTGCCTACATACATGCAGAGAAGGGGGAATCACAAGATAATTCAAACAGTTCCAGAGGGGTAGTGTGTTAGCCTAGTTCAGCAAACCAAAGAAGTTGTTTTGATTCAAACAGTGTGGATGTGGGCTCTTGAGAACAATAGATGAGAAGGTGAGAATGTAAAAAGAAGGGAAATTACCTTCTGTGATGAGTTAACCATTCCAAATCCCCATTCAGACCCAATCTAATAGTGTCAATTTGGATTGTGTGGCTCCTTCTGTCTCTCCTGCTGAAGCTGTTGCACTTTGGATAAATACATAGAATAGTTGGGCCAGAGATGGTGTGAGTGGGAATAATTCGAATCTAGTGATTAGGACACCCATTTTGGGAGGTTGGGCAGGTGCTGCTGGGTTAAAGCCTCCTGTTTGAGTCACTGTCTTTATTTTTCCAGTGCAGAACAGGTTCAACAAACGCAATTGAGGAAGCCTCACAGCTCAGTGGTCAGCGCATTTGCCTGAGAGCTAGGAATACCTCTTTTCAAATCCTCCCCTTCTCCCCATCCCCACCCAAGAAATGGGGAGATGAACTCTCATTTCCCCAATACCTGGTAAGTACTCTAACCACTGGACTAAAAGTGATGAGGTGGCCAGCATTAGCTCCACCTTCACTTCCTCCAGATGTTTTGCGCAGAGTGAGGCAAGTGCCTGAGTCATTCCTGCACGGAACTACATAGCGCCTAACTTAGGAGAGGGGTTCCTGTTTGTGAGACATTAGAAGAGCCAGGACCATTCCTGCAGCCTGGATTTTGGCACTGATCTTGGAGAAAGGTGCAGGGTATGACACAGCATCTCCTGCTGGCTAGCTTAGGTGGGGAACCACCTAGCATATGGGTTTTTTGCTTGTCTCTCTCCATGCTTTGTGTAGGCAGCCTAGATTTGTGGACTGCAAACTGCAATTCAGAGTTGTTCCTGTGAGTTTCTAAAAGTTAGGCGTAGTATTATTGCAATGCCTAGGTTACCATATATGAGGAGGTTCCAGATGTAGCCTCCTTTTTTGAACTTGCATTCTCTCTCTGGGCAGCATTTTCAAATAACATGAAATGTCAAGGGGTGAAGGAAAGGCCTTTTTCAAGGCAAGCAAGCTGCAGCTTAAAAAGAACCCCAGATGATCCATTACCCTACATTTGCAATTGATTGGTCTATTCCTCTCCAAGCTGCTGCTGATGGATCCTTCCCAACCAAGCCCCACCCCTTGAGCCCTGGGAAAAGTAGTCCCACAGAGAGGTACTGAGTGATCATTTTCACTGCATCCTGGGCTTTTGCCAAATGTCCTGCCAATGTGATGGAAAGAATGCTGCCCCCTTCTCCCCCACCTCCAGTGAATAGCCCTGCTGCAGATACACCCTCCAGTTCCTCCAGCTCTCCCAGCTGCCTCCCTGTGGCTTCTTTTGGCAAGCTGAAGTATGGTAACCCTAGCAATACTTAAGTCTTTCTGTGGAGTCTGTGAGTGCTCTTATGCACCAAGAAAATCTCTTTTTCCCAGGCTGCGCTGCCACCACTTTTTACTACTTTCAACTTCCCTAAGAATGAGAAATGGTAAAATAAATGGAAATACAGTTCATCCTTGCTTTTGCAGGCTTATTTTAAGGTTACACCTAATTTGATGCAATTTTAACCTGTTCAGGATCCCACCTGCGAGGAAGCCTCCTAACATTAAATCTTTTATAACCGACAAGTTGCTGAGCAACCAAAAAGCACTTTAAATAACAGTTGCTATATTTAAAAAGGTGGATTAAGGCTTTAAGCAGAATAAAATGTGTGTTACTGCAGCCTCTCTGGCACGACACAGACTCTCCAAGCCAGAAGATCCTGGCTCTGTGGGAGGCTACCCTCGCCAGGCAAAAGACTGGCTTAATGCAGAATCACTACATGAAATAAGAGGAACAATTTCACAGTTGAAAAGTTGTACTGAGATAGTGGAAAGTGAATAAATTCTTTTCAGTAGGCTAACTGCACTTTCTTTGCTTACCCCACTACACTGGCACCTGTACGGTAAACAAGAATCATAATGTAGTTTGACAGTGGAGTCTAATCTTGCAGGCCTTGGAAGATGCTCAGTCTTCCATTATAATTCCCGTGATTCTCCATACTATTCTGTATTAAGTAGCATGAGGGAATCTTATTCTGGAAATGATTATTCTTGAGTTATATCCAGTCTAGCTTTAAGTTATTAGGTAATTATCGTTATTATTTAAATGAATTAGGCAATTTTATAAGTAATATTGTAAAATATAGTCATTACAAAAATACATTTCAGAATTGAGGCTGAATTCCTAAGTTTTGCAGAGCACGTAGCTCATAAAATCTCACATTTGCTGATCATTCTAAAATGCACTGCTCTCATGCACGAGTTTAGGACTGAATGACATTTTGAATGGTTGGCAATAGCTCTGGAAATTTCCTTTTCTGGATTCACTAAATCTCAAACATTTTACTTTAAAATTAGCTAGGTCATCAGTTGATGCAAATCTGCATCCCCTTACAACAGCTGGGGACCAGCCCCAATATATTTGGTAGTCAGTTAAGATAGGAGTGAGTGTATAGAAAATGTCATGTGTCCAACTCACAAATAAAATGTTGGGTACAGGAGTTAATGGAAGTTTTGCCTGCATACAGTCTTCAGAATTAGATCCAGAATAAATTGTCATTGAAAAATTGACATTTCCCAGGGATGATGAAAATGCAGGCAACAAAACATGCAAATATGTTTCAAATTGTGCCATGGTTGTTCTCTCTCAATGTTCTTTCGGCTAGTGTCAAATGAGCCTTTCAAAGCAAAAGGAGTGCAATCCTGATTCATTGAAATCACTGAGAATTTTGCCATTGGCTTCAATGGAGCCCACATTTCAGCCCAAGTGCATAGGGCTCATCTGAAGCCAATGAAAGCCATGTGTTGGCTTAAACAGTTTTTTTAAATCAGGCTTCGATTCAGCAAGCACTCTGCCTGCATTCCTATTTTCATTTTTCATTTGATATTATACATGTTGGGGGCAATTGCTAATTGTGCTTATTAAGGTAGTGCCAATCAAGAATGGCACTGGAATTGCACAACCACAGTGTAGTTAGTGGTCCCTGCTCCAAAGAGCTTATAGTCTTTCTAAGTAGAGAAGTTAGCTACCAGGTGCAAGGACAGTTGTAACACACAAGCATAGTAAACAATAAGATGGCAGCAAACATACTGGAATTTGTGAGATGAAACCATGGCTTTGCAGAAAGAAAATAGGTTTATGTGATGCAAGATCACATTTAGCAGGTAATATGCTTGAGGTTCTCTTTGATGTTTCAAGGTACAGATGAGCATATTCAAAGCTGATAAGTGCTTCTCCCTCTGTCTATCATACAGAAGGCCCATTTAAAGTCATGTTCACGGATCATCTTTCTGTTCTTGGCCAGTCTTCTCAGACTTGCTGGCAGCTTAGCATCTGTCTTAATGGAAACTGTCTCCCTTTGTTTGAGTTAAATAGAGCAATAGCTAATTGTTCATCATCATTGCAACTTGCTTGGGAAAGTTCAGGAGCTATCCATCATTTGTCAGAAGCTTTGCTCTTCCTCCAGATCCTGAGGGTGGCCATTAGACTTAACAAACAAACACAAAACCCTACAATGACCATGAGAAAAAACAACACATCACTACGAATCAGGAAGTTAAACAAACTGCACTGTTGATTAATGAGAAACAAAAAGAAATCTCTACCTAATCAAACAGGTCAGCTGATGGACAAAATAAAGTATTTTAGAGATCCTGGGGGAAAAGACTGAGATGGTTCAGTAAGCCATATTATATCAGATTTTGTTGTATATTTTATCAAGGTTATCTGGGTAGCCTACAATGAAAACCTTTGGTTGTGATAGTCTAAGGCTATGTACACACTACCATTTTTAACGCGCAATAATCCTCTTCCGCATTAATTCTCCCGTGGCTGTTGTTGCGCGAGATCGCGTACACACTATGCTTGCTCTAACGGAACAAAGCCCCCCCCCTTCTGAGCGCAGTCCTCCAGGAAAGCGAAGGGGATTGTGGGTACGTATCCCAGAGTCCCCAGTATCATCTCCCGTGGTGCATTCCGCTACTGACGCTACCCAGCGGTTGCCAATAGCAACGAGCGCGAATTTCAAATTGAAGCAACCTTCTTCTCGGCACTGCCTTTTCAGAATCGACATGGATTCAGCTGTGATCTTGAATGCTGCCTTCAGCATTGTGAACACAGCCCAGATTCTGTTGCGGTTTGCCTTTGGCTATGATTCGGAGCATGACACGGATGACTCGGTCTCGGATGATGACAGCATTGAAAACCAAACGGACATTCTGATCAGTTTCGCGGACCAGCAACACAGCCTGAACCGCCGTGTTTGGTCCCGGCAGACGAGCACAGACTGGTGGGAACGAATCGTCCTTCAGCTGTGGGATGATGATCAGTGGCAACAGAACTTTAGAATGCGGAAAGCCACATTTATGGAGCTATGCCAGGAGCTTGCCCCTGCCCTTCGATGCAAGGACACGAGGATGAGACCCGCCATGACCGTGGAGAAGCGTGTGGCTATCGCACTTTGGAAACTGGCGACTCCAGACTGCTACCGCTCGGTCGCAAACCAGTTTGGGGTTGGACGCTCGACCGTTGGAGTGGCACTGTCACAAGTATGCAGAGCCATCAACCGTCTTCTGCTCGGGAGGATGGTGACCCCGGGAAACGTGAGGGAGATCATCGCAGGATTTAATGAGTTGGGCTTCCCGAACTGTGGGGGTGCAATAGATGGGACTCACATCCCTATTCTCGCTCCCGACCACCTTGCCTCTGAATACATCAACAGGAAAGGATACTTTTCGATGGTTCTACAGGCACTGGTGGACCACCGTGGTCGCTTTATGGACATTAATGCTGGCTGGTCTGGAAAGGTGCACGATGCACGCATCTTTAGAAACTCTGGACTATTCAGAAGGCTACATGCTGGCACATTTTTTCCAGACGAGAAAATAATTGTGGGCGGTGTAGAGATGCCAGTGGTGATACTTGGGGACCCCGCCTACCCACTGATGCCATGGCTCATGAAGCCGTACACCGGGAAGTTGGATCCTGACAAGGAGCGTTTCAATTACCGGTTAAGTAGATGCAGAATGGTTGTGGAGTGTGCCTTTGGCCGTTTAAAAGCGCGCTGGAGAGCGCTGTATGGCAGGCTAGATCTCCACGAGGACAGGATCCCATTAGTTATTTCGGCTTGCTGTGTTCTTCACAATATATGTGAAAGCCGGGGGGAGAGATTCAGGAACTCTTGGACCACTGAGGCACAACGTCTGGAAAATGCCTACCAGCAACCAGACACGAGGGGTATCCGGGGGGCGCAGCTAAGGGCAGTTCGCATAAGGGATGCGTTAAAAACCCATTTTAGTACTGTTGGTTAAAATTGTACCTTTGAATATAGTTACTAACCATTTCCTATATGTTTCAACTGTTAAAAATTAAGCTTTAGAAATTTTGTGTTTTTCCCCTGTAAACATTCATTGAATCAAAAACCGTTAATGTTAAATTAATGAAACAAATAAAGAAAGTCTGATTAAGTTTAACAAGGATTCAACTTTATTTAATTAACATTGATCAAAACTCGGGTTTGAGGGGAGTAGGGACTAAAGGTGGGTGTAGGTGCGGGACTCAACTACATATGTTGGGGGAGGGGTTCTGTTAGGGTTACACCATGGATGTCCATGGTGGTCTAAAAACTGTCTGGGGGGGGAATGTGGCGTGGATGCACTGAAAGGCATATGAGGCTGATGATGGGGGGTGCGAGCCTGTAGCAGACCGACCATGGTCTTGAGGAGGTTGGTCTGCTCCTGCATGATGCCTATCAGGGCATCCTTCTGCTGCTCTCTCCTCGCACTGCTCTGTCTCCTGTCCTGCCTGCACTGCCTCCTCCATTGCCTTGTCTCCCTCGCAGAAGCCTCATGGAACTGCATGAGCTCCTGGAAGACGTCTTCCTTGCTCCTGCGAGGCCTCCGCCTTATCCTCCTCAGACGCTCAGCTGCAGCTGTAGACTGTCCACCGAAGGTCATTCCTGTTCAGATATGAAAAATGTAGAATGCCGCTATTGTTCTCGCCACGGTCAGGAGCAAATGATGTTGTTCTCCCCACACATTCCTTCAATACACAAGAGGGGACCTATGGGGGGGCGGTAACAGATTTCCCAAAGCTTGGTACGGGTTGCAGAGCTAGTACAACGGAGAGTTGACTATTGCCACACCAAGTTCTGATCCCGTGCCCGAGATGGCTGAAATAGAGGCAGATCTCACACTGCTTAGAGTGCCTCTGCAAGCGAGAATGCATCTCCTTCATGTTGCCGACTTCAAGCCGGGACCTTACGCTGCAGGACTGTGCGCAGCAATGTTGCCCGCAGGAGTGCTTGCGAGTCTGAAAGGAAGAGTGTCCCTGAATGGTGGAGTGCAAAGGAATGCTCTACCATGTAATCTCAAGAGAAGACTCTGGAAATATTTGGATGACGCGTTCAGTGAGTTGAAAGGGAACGACTACTTGGAAATCGAGGCATACATCGATGACCTTTTTAAGTAATGCTAGTAACACCTTTACAGTTCTGTAAGGAACAGAACTGAGGACACCGAAAACAAAAACCCCTTGCAAAAAAACCATGTCTACGCTGAGCTGTAGCACCTAGAATAGAGGACATTGCGAACGGGACTTACCAGAGCTGCCTTCTGATGATTCCTGGGTAGGCGTGGAGAAGGAATCAGTGGAGCTTGTTTCTGGCTGGGTGGAAAATAACTCCTGGCTCCCCGGGTCAGTGGCTCCGTTCTCTCCGTCCTCGTAGTCTTCTTCTTCTGATTCCTCGTCCACAATTGCCTCGTCGCCTTCTGCTGCCTTCTCTGTTTGGGGTGCAGTCTCCGAGGTGTCTACCGTGCAGTTCGGGGTGGTTGTGGGATCGCCGCCCAGGATCGCCTCCAGCTCCTTATAGTACTTGCACGTTGCTGGCGCGGAGCCAGAGCGCCGGTTAGCCTCTCTGGCTCTGTGAAATGTTATCCGCAGCTCCTTCACCTTTGCCCGGCACTGCAGGGTGTCTCGCTCGTACCCCTTTTCGGTCATGGCTTTGGATATTTGACCGAAAATGTCAAAATTCCTCCGGCTGCCACGTAACTGTGACTGCACGGCGGACTCTCCCCAGATGCCGATCAAGTCCATCACCTCTGCTGCTGTCCAGGCTGGAGCTCGTTTGCTGCGGCGCGACGACATTGCGAGCGAAGCACACAGAGGCAGCAGCACCGAACAGCGAGGCAGAAGGGAGAGTGGTGAATTCAAAAATTCGCGGGACAGAAGAGGAGGTCGGGAAAAATGACGTCACGACGATAGAGTACAGGCGGAAGTGCAGAAGGGATGGAATTTGAATTGTGGGCCATTTCCGTTATATTCACATTGCGCGATAAGCGTACACACACTGGCAATCGCGCAACAACTATTCCGCGTTAGCAGCAACCACGCTCGTTTAGGTGGTTTACATTTTGCGCAAAAAGAAGGGACTTAACGCGGAATAACTGTAAGTTGTGTGTGTACGCTCTGTTTGTTATTGCGCATTAAAGGGCTTTATCGCGCAATAACTTTGTAGTGTGTACAAGGCCTAATTCCAAAGATTTGCCAAAGTGCCAAGTGTTTCTTAATCTAGTTTCTATATATGACAGTGGTCACTAGTGATGCTAAGGTTGAAACAGTAGGTTTTAAAAACTGTAAATGTTTCAAATGGAGTATTCTAATGGGATGGAGAGTCATGTCTGGAGTCTATTTTTGGATGCCTATTTCTCTGTGCATCAGCTGATTCATCTCTAAAATAGGTGTACAACAGTAATTATTTGTATTCACTTTTTTAAACACCTTGCATTCCTTGTTCAACTTGTGTCCTCATTTATTTTTATGCAACATTTTTTGAAAATGTCATCAATTACTAATTTTTGTTGTTGTTGTTGCATAGGAAGAAGGTTTTTTTTGTTTGTTTGTTTGTTTTTTTAATTTAATTAGAAGTTTATTGTATGCATTTTTCCAAATGTGCAGAAATAGGGAGAAGTCAGTATTGATGTTAGGAGTGCTGGAACAGTCTGAGTAGAGACATGATCCAGGATTTCCATCTTAATCTATAAATAGAGCGATTTATTTCATTGATTGAGAGAATACAGGGGTAGGATTTTCAGAAGTGCTAACTAATGTCCTAATTCAGCTCGCAGTGAAGTTAGTAGGAGTTTTCCTCCAAATTCATAATGAAAAGATGCTGGGCATAGAGATGCTAAACATGATCATTTTTAGTTTTACTTTTAATGGACATCAGGACTTTAATCTAGGGCTTTTCCAATGACGGTCAGCTGGCTGCACTCTCAGTCAGAGGATTTTTCTATCCTAAAATGAAAGTGACTGGATTAGTTCCAAACACGATATTCTCTACACTACTTTCTCCTCAATTGAAAAGGAAATTGATATTTCTGCTAAATTTGCTAAGCTGGAAGCCAGGATGGTGGGGAAAAGTGATGAAAGTGCACATTTTAGGTAGTAAAATAAAATTATCTGAAAACCTCATCTTTGATGAACTCAGGTAATTTCAAGACTAGTCAAGGGCACTATGGCTGCAGAGTTTCAATGGCAGCACTTAGAAAAAAGAAGATTGTCAGGTGTCCCTCCAGTGGAAGAGGCTTAGATTTATGTTCTTTTATAGAAACACTTATGCCAAAAGTTCTGGGTATATAATGCAGATTTGCAACAACTGATGACTTTGCTATTCTGAAAAAAGGAACTTTATAAATTTTATTTTAAAACAGCAAACTTCATCACTTTTGGTGGGAAATTATATATAATCAGGGAGCAAACATCAATGGTCAGACTATTTGATGCTGCCCAAAACACTGTTCAAAACAAAGATTGCAACACACATAGGGTTTGTCTACACTGGGCTTTTCTTAATTCGACTTAAGCTGCTCCTTAAATTGAATTAAGGAAAAGTTAGTTCAAATTAATAACACTTTGTTTTAATTCTAACTAGCACTTAAGTTGACTTTATTAAGTCAGCTTAAGTCAGTGGAGACGCAGAGTGGTGCGTAGGTGGACCTTTTTAAGTCGACTTAAAACGTTAAGTCGACTTAATAAGGCCAAAAAGGGGCCACGTCTACACTTGAAAAGTTAAGTCAACTTTTGTTAAGTTGACTTAATAACAGCTTAAGTCAAATTAATAACACCACCTCTGAAGGGTGACTTAAGCCTTAAGTCAACTTCTTAAGTCGACTTAAAGCCAGTGTCAACAGGGAATAGCGCTAAATTGACCTTATTAAGTCAACCTAAAGCCAGTGTGGATGGTTATGTCTACTGTTAAGTCGATTTAACAAGTTGGACTTAAGTCGACTTTAAGTGTAGCCACTCAGTTAAGTTGACTTAACTTTACAAGTGTAGACATAGCCATAGTGTTCCAAATTCACAGATCAGCTGTAGTGCTGTGTATCCTGGCATTGCCCTAGAGCCCTGTTTGGGTAGAGGGTGGACGAACAGGAGAAGCTGGTCTCATCACACACTCTGGAGCCTTAATTAGCTAGAAAGAGGACAGGAAATCCTTTGCCTGTTTCCCACTCCCAGCTCTCTTCCAACTGGAGGATGGGGATGTCATTAGAAAACATGGACTGCATGGGTTGCAGGAGATTACAGGTTACAGAGGTTGCAGATTCTGATCTTGAAGATGAGGGGGAAGGCCCAGGAACCAGCTTGAGACGTGGTCCCTATGGCTATGTCTACACTTGGCCAGATAAGTTGACTTTGCTAAGTAGACTTAAAGTCGACTTTAAGTCGAATTTGTTAAGTCGACTTAGCATGTCCACACTATAAAATTAGGTTGACTTAAAGTCGACCTTGCCAAATCAACTTAGAGCATCCACACTGGACACCTAAGTCGACTTCTAGGGGCTAGGTGGACCTGGGAGTGGTCCATGGTGGGAGGGGGGGCACCCCTTTAAAAGTGCCAGGGGGATCAGCATTTTCTCCATTGTACCAGGGTACAATGGGGGCTGAGCAGGACGGACAGGGGCAGGGTACAGGAGCAGGGTGGGCAGGGCTGTGTCCTGCCCTGTGGGTGAGCATGCCAGGCACTGGCTGTGCCAGGCACCCTGGCAGGGAGGTCAGTGGGGGAGCCCTGGGGGCCCTTTAAGTCGACTTAAAGTCTACTTAGGGTTAAGCCACGTCTACACTGGCTTAAGTCAACTTAATAAAGTCGACTAAGCCAGTAAGTTGACTTTAAACTAGGTTTTATAAAGTCGACTTAAAATTTCTTTAAGTCGACTTAAGCAGCAGCTTAAGTTGATTTAAAGAAATTGTAGTGTAGACGCAGAGTAAATTAAATCGACTTAAGCAGGTTTAAGTTGACTTAATTTACAAGTGTAGTCGTACCCTGTGAGCCACATGGCATATAAGAATTGACCATTGCCCAAAGGGAAGGTGGTGCCCTGATCTGGTATTAACTGTTGGAGGGGCCTTGAGCCAGTTTGTGACTCACGGAGAAAGAGATTCTTTTAGACATCTGGGATTTGTTGTACTCCTGTTGACAGTGTCTGTGCTAATAAAAGTGTAGGGATAGGTCTGTGCTTTGGGGATGAATATTGGAAGGAAATGTAGAGACACAGTAGAGTAACAAAATGAGTGGAATTGTACCTGCTTACACCACTCTTGCATTTGGCCTGATGACTGGTGGAGGTGACACATGCATGACTCATAAATGTCTTGAATGAACTTCTACAAATCTAGTGAGAATCTTTTCAACTGAAAAAGTGAATTCATTTATGCTAGAGCTTCCCCTTGGAAATGATGATAGGAAAAAGCATGTAATGAAATCGTTAAAAAACAAATCAGACTTTAGATTACTTCAAGTCAGGGCTATTGCAAGGTCACTGCTGCAATTTAGAAGTTCAAGGAAGAGTCAGAGCACTTTTCAAGCACTTTCACTGACCAGGAAATGGTACACACAACTGAAACAATAAATGGTGTTTAATTAATACAACAAATAATTAGGGTCCACAATAACAATAACTTGCGACTAGTTTCAGAATTATGTAACTTTCAAATGTTACAATAAAATGGATGAACCATTGCAATTCACATAGGAGCACTTTCATCCTCATATCTTTCTTATATGATCTGAATAGGGGTTGTATGGTATCTGGGGTGCAGATACAAAATAAATTGATGACATATATGTTTTCTTCTGCCTTGGAATTTCTTGCTTGGATTCCCTGCAACCGTTATTGATCAGATATGCTTCCTTATTGGTTACATCAATTACTTGGTGTTCTGAAGTTAAACTGGTGTCAGCTAATGACTAAACTGATCATTAAGTGGACTGAAAGTGATGGGACGGAGGACCTGGCTATTTAGCAGGATAACCCTATAGCTGCCAAGCTCACATAGTTATCTGTCATGCTATCATAAAAGTCAGAGTTTAAAAAAGACCTGCCAGGTCACGTAATTTCCCTAGCAATGCTCCCTGCAAATAGAGCTAATTAATTTTTTGGGGAAAGGAGCACTTATGCATAGGAAAGGGGTTTTTTTTTTCATCTTTTGGTTTGTTTTTTGTTGAAATAGAAATATTTTGTGGGAGCATGTTGATTTCAGTCATACAAAATTGAAATTAAGTGTCTTGTTTCATTCCAATTGTCTTCTTTTACTTCAACTTTTACATATTGTTTTAGTTATATTTTATATTATATGATTTTGAATTACTGAAAAGTTTTATTTTGATAAAGTTGTTTCAATGTTTTCAAATATCAATATTCCAGAACTTCCATTCTGTTACTTTTTAATCTTGATTTGGGACACAAACAGATATTGAAATGTTGGAATTCCCCAGTAGATGGATATTCCATTTTCCAATCAGGGCCACCTATGTGGATATTGTCCAGTCTGTTAAGTATCCTGAATAATGAGGTTTTCACCTCTTTTCTAGAGATATTACTTCACCATATAAGCATGTTCCCCTTAGACATTTTTTTCTAATAGTCTTCTAAATTTTCCACTTTTTAATTTCATTCCAAGTGATGGCCATATGATTTTCCTACTGATTGGAAAGAGCTTGGCTCTTGATTTAGGATGATACTCCAAAGGGATGTATGCACACACTCACCAATTATGTGAAGAACCTTGTTTGCTGTTGTTCTGACAGTAAGTCAAACACCATCTCTTTTAAAAATTTCTCTAGTGGCTGCAATGATCACTTTGGAAAAATGATATGGAGAGAAAATCCTTCCTGATGGAACTGTTGCCAAGGAAAGGGCATTTTTGTCATAGCAGCTCTGACAGTTTCTGTAAACTCAGATCACCTACAATGGACAACCATGCATTCATGCTCTGTCTTCTAGCCAGCTCACATCTCTTAGTAGTTACTACTTCAGGAGCCTGTGGAGCATATAAAATTAGAAGGTACATCTTAATTCAGCTGATAAGGCAGAAGATTCCTCATATATAACACAAGTTTTTAAACATTTCATGTCTCTTCTACAGCAGAAAACAGAAAAGAGTCAGAATGTTTTCCGAAGTTAAAGAAATGTCTTTTGCCTACTTCTTTCATTTTGCAGGAAATTATGTATAGTATATTTCAGTCAATACACAGTTTGAATGAATCTGTTCTTAGTCACACATGTGACATGCAGACACTGTTTAGGAATGAATAGAGTGTGGTGTGTCTTTGTTTTTGTTTTAAACCTCAGGAAAAAGAAACCTAATTTGTTTGTTCAGCTGCTAGGAGAAAAATAGGAGCTGCTCTAGGATGGCAAAAATATTGTGTTTAAGCTTTTCAAAATGATTTATTTGGTCTCTAATTAAAATATAGTTATAAAATAGCTGTTTAGCAGAACTGATACTTAATTGCCATGCATGTTTTTCATTCTGTCTCAATGAAAGACTGATCGAAAGCAGCAATCCTGTGAACTCAGGTCAAATCAGAATTCCTCTTGGGTAGACATTTTTTCCAAATCAAGCATTGACATAAAGGGTTCTCATGTGAGGAATGTATGCAAAGATTTCTAAAAGGAGCTAGAGAGTTTGGAAAAAGAGAAAAAATGAGCTCAAACTAGCACATTAAACCCCCGAATGATAAAAAGAAAAACATTTTCAAAAAAGCAGGCTCTCATTTAAGCCAGCCTGCAGGCAGCTTTCTCTTGGTTGACTTACTCCCAAGGCCTGTCTGTACGTAAATAGGAACAACTCTTGAACAATTTCTCTAATGTAGAGATGAGATAAAATTGTTTGCCAGAAACCAGCAAGCATGAATTCCGTTTCACCATTTCTCCAACCACATTTCTTATTGCAAAACTATTAAAACCTTTATACTCTGAAATCCAGATCCTCAACAGCTGCAGATTACCTCACAGTTCATAAGGTACTATGATTTACATCAGTATGAGGACCTGGCACTGAAAGTCTCTTTATACAGTATACCGGTAAGAACATACGTAGAATATCATGTTCTAGTCTAACCAGAAAGTAGTAGACAAATTAGGAAGGTAGAGAGAAGTATTAACAACTAAAATGGACAAGGAACTGAAGGGGCCAGATTCATAAAAAGAATGATAGGGTAGCATTCTGTATGTACTGAACAGAGTATGTTCATCCAGTAACTAAGAAGTTATGGATGTGTTAATCTGTACACCACAAATTAGACTTCAGTATCAATTTCATCACCAGTAGAAACCAAGAGTAATTTGTTTTAACTGAGTGAAATTAGGCATGTTATACTTGAATACAATTTACACCAGTAAGCAGCCCCAGATACCTGTGCTGTGCGTCCATTGTTTAGAAGTCTCTGGAAACAGAGTATGTCACGTGAGAGCTGTTTCTTTGACTCCAGTGGTTTAATATCAGTGTTTGTCTGGGGAAGGGTGGTGCTCAACAGTGATTTTAGAGGACTGACTTTTAGGGCTGGCCTAGTGATTAGGGTGCTAGCCTGGGAGTTGGGAGAGTCACCTGCCTATGTCTACACTACAGGATCTGTTAAGTCGACTTAACAACTGAGGGTACGTCTTAGCAGTTGAGGGTATGTCTTAACAACTGAGGGTACATCTACACTGGAGTCCTAGGCCGACTTAAGGAAGGTTAGGTCAACCAACAGATTCCTGCATCTACATTGGGCTTTTATTAAGTCGACTTAATGACACCAACTCTTACAGTTGACTTAACACTTAAGTCGACCTTATTAAGTTGACTTAAGCTAGTGGGGCCAGGAAGTGCCCTTAAGTCAACCTAATTGGCCTCCAAGCCAGGTGCAATGTGGGAAGCTACCCACAATGCACCACTCCTCCATCAACCTAGCACCTGCCAGTGTGGACACAGGCAGTCGATAGGAGTTTTCAATGTGGACTCTCTAAGTTGACTTAACAAAGTTGATTTTAAGTCAACTTAAAGTCAACCTCGTTAGGTTGACTTAACAGAGCCTCCAGTGTAGACATACGCTGAGTGAGTTAAAGCACCTGTGGGATTCAGAGAAAACTGAGGAGGGGTTGTGATTTCCAGTGGGGCCTGATTAGTCATGTAAGTCCTTTTGTGAATCTACTTCTTAGTCCTTCTGTGCCTCTTCTTCATTTGTAAAATTGGGATAATAGGACTTCCCAGCCATGTGGGGTACTGTGAACATAAATTAAGAATGCAAATTAGAAATCTAATCACAAATTAGAAATATAATGTAAATGTAGTTAAACTTGAACCAAAACCCAAAGAACTTTGGGGAATCAGAATCTGAATCCAGAATCAACATATTTTGAAAAGCTATGTTGAGAAAACCACACACTTAACATCTGTGGCTTTATCTTTGTTAGAGCACAGTTCCTTGAAATATTTCATAAATTGTCTACATTTTATAAGAGCATCTTACGGTAAATCTTTCCATAACATTAACCTTTTCTGTCCTCCCTCCTCCCCCGCCCCTTTTTAATGCCTGCTGTAAATGTAAAGAGACAAAAATAAAATTAATTAGCTGGTTCCGAGCAGAAAATACTCTGTAAAATTATATATTTAAAAATATTGAACTGTATATGGTCCATTCACAGAAAATAAAACAAACTTTATAGCAAAGAAGAAAAAACACAGTTTCCAGGAAGCGAAGCAACTTGAACAATGTTGAAGGAAATTTGTCCACAACAGTAAAGCAAATGGCATAACTCAATAAAAGACTCTTTGCCTGGAATATTGGGCATCATGACGTGAACAAATGCTAGGACGTATAAATGATATATATGTACTTTTAACAGGGGAATTGAAACTCGTCGGGCAGTGTTGTCTCGAATTAAGAACAGGCACCAGGATGACTAGATTCTAGTGCTGGTTTTAACTTAACTTATATTGTTTAGAGCAGTAGTTTTTTAACCTTTTTTCTTGGGACCCCGTTGAAAAAAATCACTTATGGCCATGAGCCAACAATTATATCTTTCAGCAATGCATTCCAGTCTTTCGGTGGCAGTAGTAAGGGGCACTAGGACCCACTACTGGGTCCCAACCCAGGGTTTGAAAACCCCTGGCTTAAAGTAAGTCATACAAGGTCTCTGGCTATGTCTACACTGAGAAATTTAGGTCGACTTTACTAAGTCGACTTCACTAAGTCCACACAGGACTCTTAAGTCGACTTCAACCTGGCCTTACTAAGTGGACTTAGAGAGTCTACACTAGACTTTCTAAGTCGACTAGTTAGGTCCAAGGGTAGGTGAGGCTCCTTTGGAGCCTCGGCTCCCCAGGCTAGGAGGGCTTGTCCTCGGAGAGCCAGCCCTGCACGGAGGCAGCAAGCCCCAGAGCGGTCCTGGGGAGCTCCCTTCGAGTGGTCCTGGGGAGCTCCCTTCTAGCGGTCCCCTGGAGTTCCTGCAATTGCTGGCACGGTGCTCCAATTGCTGGGGAGCGTGGACCCAGCAAAAAGAGAAGCCCGCGCTCCCTTCTAGCAGAGACCGGTCAGTTCC
The DNA here is from genome assembly GCA_007922175.1 of Pelusios castaneus. Classification (NCBI taxonomy): domain Eukaryota; kingdom Metazoa; phylum Chordata; order Testudines; family Pelomedusidae; genus Pelusios; species Pelusios castaneus. Next base: position 2,456,956 of record ML685782.1, read on the forward strand.
GGGGAGAAAGGAGCTCTGCGCTCCCTTCTCCCTGGGACCACTGGGGTTCCAGCCAGAAGAGAGCCCTGCGGTCCCTTCTCCCCAGGACTTGAGCGGTCCCAGGGAGAAGAGAGCCAGGATGAGACGCTAGCAGCTTGTCCTGGGGAGAGCATCCAGTGTGGGACTGGCTCTCCCCAGGACAAGCCGCCTGTTGAGAAGGGAGCAGGGGCTCCCTTTTCCCCCTGCCCTAAGTCGACTAAGTCAACTTAGGG
>ML685782.1:2457306-2479256 GCA_007922175.1 Pelusios castaneus
CCTCTGTGTTTCCATCTGTAAAACAGGGATGGTAACACTTGACCATAACTATGGAGATATGATTAGCTTCTCCACACTTAAGGCTACAATGCCAGATAAAGAGGCAGCACTTCATTACATTGCCCTAATAGCAGGCTGGAAGTAGACTGCAATACCAAAAAAAACCTCTCCTATGTAATTCAGTGGCTACCAGAATATGTCCCTGATAGCAGCTGTAGCTTCCAATAGTACATCTAAATGGATATAAAAGATCTGAAGCCCTGAATCTCAGAGCCCAAGTCAGCTGACTCAAGCTCATGGATCTCAGGCTATTAGTTTAAAAATTGCAGCATAGACATATGGGATTGGCACTCACAGGGGCTAAGGTTTATCACAGACTCCACCATGTCCCCACCAAGTGCAAGATGCATTTCTTTGTCCTGCCTTCTCTAACATAAACAGACAGCATATTGGGACAGAGCAGTTATCCCTTAAGGTTAGTACTTCCTGCCGGTCAGTTGTTATGACTCTTTAAGAGCTGAAAAATCCAATTATAGATGCAGGATTGCACAGTGGGCATACCTGAGGGATCTGTACAGGAAGAGGTGAGACACTCCAGTCCCCCACGAGTCTTGGAACCATACCTTAGGTAAATGTAGATAACACTTAAACTTTCCTGCTGGGGTAATGATGAAGTGTTCATTGGCTGACAATGTGGAAGAACACAGTGTCTATGAAGAGGATGGTAATGAAGCAGAGGGAGATGCCTTTTTCTCAATTTGCCCACGTCTTTCCTGAAGTGAAAGATTTGGAGAAAGGCCAGAGAAGAGCAACAAAGATTATTAGAGGTCCAGAAAACGTGTCCTTGGTCCAGAAAATGTGATGTACAAGGAAAGACAGGGAAAAAAATGGGTTTGTTTAGTTTAGAGAAGAGAAGACTAAGTGGGGACATAACTGTGTGTTCAAATACATAAAAGGATGTTATAAAGAGGAGGATGAAGGCCAACCTCAAAGCATATAAGATGGATATTGTCTGCAACAGGCAGATCATGAGGGGCAGACAAAGATGGAGAGGTATGTGCCATCAGGCCATATCTATTTTTGAGGCATGGTGTTTGAGGTCTCTGAGTGGAAAAGAAAGCACACTGTGATGCCAACACCACAAATCCTCCCTCAACAACTGCACATGGAAGATACTTATCCGAGTTGCAAATCCAGGATCAGACTTGCTTTTCATGTGGAAAGCCATAAAAATAAACCCAGAACTCAAAGTCAATATTAGCCAAACACTACTCTGCTGAAGTGACTGGAGATTCCATCAGGACCTAGAGGAGAGGGAATGATCCCAGGAGTAAATAGGGTATGGAAGGAAACATTGGTTTCAGGACCTAAAGCCAGGCAGACAAGGTAGAACAAGGCTCTCCTTTCTCTCAGCTCATCCTCAGCTAGTTGGGTGAAAAGGGGAATAAATTGTTGCCTTCTTAGCAGGACAGGTGCCAGTAGATGTTGAAAGTAGTAAGAAGACTCTTACAAGGCCCAGAATTAACAGGGTGCAGACAGTAGAGGAAAAGGCTGCCAAACCCTCTGAGCCAGAGGAGTAAGTGAGGCCAGCTGAAGATCACACAGGGCAGCCCATCTCCAGTAAGAGGGCTGGGGCTACTGCCATAAGGAGAAGACATAGATGGAGAAGATAATCCAGAAGGCACTTGTAACAGCACTCAAAAAGCAGACTTCAAAGAATCATGAAAGCCAGACAGACTTTTTGTTTATATGGACTTTTGTTATGGCTTCTTTTGTATGAGGTTGTGTAATAAACAAGCCCCAAGGAGAGTATTATTAAGTGAAGCATCCAGAATGCTTGAAGTGGAGTCACAGGGCTTCCTCAGAAAGAAAACTGAGGCAGGGAGTAGGAGAAGTGCCAGATTAAGTTAGCCGGGGAAGCCATAGGGCAAGCAAATCCTTAGACACACTTACATTTAAAGAAACAAAACCCTACCCAAACTTTCACCTGCCCACCAATTTCTCTGCCTGCAGAGAGGATTAGAGAGAGAGAAAATGAACCACCACATGTGAAAAATGGAAGTCACCTCATGTAAGGCATTGCTGGCTTGTGCTCTGATACTACCATGATGGGGGTGATACAAGAATGTGTAAAGAGTAAAGTGGCAGAGGGCTCTGTAAAAATGATTGATATTCCATGTAAAAGTTAAAATTTAAAAACTGACCTCAGCTTGTCACCACAGTTGCACCATCACTCCATTGTCTCTCTGCAAAATCCTTCCCTCTCTTCCCCAAAATCAGATAACACAGGGGATGACAAAATTGAAATTAGACCAAACAGATCTTCATCAAACCTTTTGCTGCTTATTTCCACAAATGAATCTTTAATAAAGCCCAGCTGAGATAAGGCTCCAGGGTTGCCCTTATGAAACTTCAAGGGATTATAATTCACAACAACACTTTTTTTTCTCTAAGAGTGCATGTTAAATGAGTGGATTTCTACAGTGAAAGTGAAATATATTGTAAAATAGATGTTTGCTAAGAAAAATAAATTAAAATGCTTGACAATATAATAAATTGCTACAGCTAAGTTACCATGGTATCTTGCTAGAGCCTTTCTCTAATTCTCATTTCACACTGCCTTATCAAAATGTTTCAGTGCCTCAGATGGTCTGGCTGTGTCAGATACAGGATGAGAGCCCTGTTTTTTCGGTCAGTACATCTGTTTTAACCAATAATTTCTGATGTGTGGAAATATTTAAAGCAGTCACAAGCACAGGATTTTGCACTTTTAGCATCATATGCATCCATCTTCTAACTTCGCAGATTTAAATTGTTTGGGCAAATTATATATACTCCTACAGCAGCCAAGTCTTTCATTTATGAGAACAGGAGGAGCTGCAGATGAATATTAGTCAGAGACTCCAATTGTCTCAGTTCTGACATGAGTGTGGGAAGGAAAAAGGAGGCTCAAGCAGCCATTTGAGGTCTAGAATCAAGCAGCCATTTGAGGTCCAGAATCAACAGCAGCCTCCATACTCCAGGGACTACTGCTGTATGCACCATGTGATTATAAGTTGACTAGCAGAGTGGAGACTGCAGGACTGAATTCCTGTTTGGGGTGATGGAGGCAGGGGTTTCATTTTTTGTTACAGATTAAGACTATTCTTGATGGTTTATCTGAGAGGCTCTGGTCTGTGGTGAATACATACTGGCACACAATCCAGAGTTCAGCCCCCAAAATTGTGTAAAAAGCCACAAGGCCCTATCTTCAGCAATTCCTACAGAGATGGTGAACAGGAGTGTGTGGGAGAATTTACACATTGATGATAACAGTTGTTAAGCCTGCTTAAGTTGATTTAATTTACTCTGTGTCCACACTGGAGTTTCCTTAAGTCGACTTAAGCCATTGCTTAAGGAAAAGTAAAGTTGACTTTGTAAAACCTAGTTTTTGGGAAACAGGTAACATGCTGGTCATTGTGTGTTACATTACATGTCTCTCTCTGACACCGATCCTCAGAGGACAGTGCTCTATTTCAGCTTGAGAAGCAGGCCCCATGAAATGCCTATGAGTAGGTAATTTCATATTAGTCCATTATAGGGTTTCGTGGACTTTTCTGTGAAATACCTGGGACTAGTCATTGTTGAAGACAGGATACTGCTTACCTCTGGTCTTATTCTATATAGTAATTCCTGTGTTCCTGGTCTCCTAAATAAAAACAACTGAGTGATTTCAGAGAGAAAGGAAATACATCCTACCTCCTCTGCATGTTTCTTTAATGTCTTCATTCTGATCTGAAGCATGCAACACAGTCTGTCTCTTTTTTTTAAATACTTCTAGTCCTAGAAACTTCCTGTACTATAATTCTGAATCTTGATTAGACTGATATTGGAAAGTGAACTGATGGCTTTCAAGAATAAGAGGATCAATATCCATGGAGTAATGGGTTGGGTAACTATGCCAACACAAATTACCTCCAAGACTTGAGGGCAGGTTATTTTTTAAAACGCTGAAAAGAAAAGTAATTAACACTGATCCTGATGACCTACAAACAGGAGGATGCACTTCAAATCATCTGGAAATCCTTTGATGAAGAAATAAGTCTAATGCTGAAACCAAAACTAGTTCAGTAGCTAGTATGGTAAACAAATAAATCCAGCTTGATCAGAAAGAGTTTCTTCTTCTGGGAAAATATTTGTTTTATGTGGTGGTCTTCTTTCTTTCAGTATATTCCTGAATTTTCCATATGTTGTTTCCCATACAACAGCATCTAATAACATGCCCTATTTCTTCTTTTTAGCTTTCTAGGGAAGGGGATCTTGTGTCTACCAGGGGTGATTATCTCTGAAATCATGTTTTTCACCACCCAGAATTTCCATTGAAAATTGGGCCATATAAGTGAATGTCATTAGTAACAATGAAGCTTGAATTCAGAGTTGATATAAGCTGGCAGAGGCAGTGGCAGCTATCTTTCAATATAAGGAAGCTGGCTGCTGGGGGAACATCAGTGATAAGACTTAAAATGGCTGAGGACTCCAATTCATGCTCTAATGATTTTTCCATGTGTGAAAGGTGGTTGTTGTGTATATTCTGATTGTGAGTAAAGTGATCTTGTAGGTGGGCGGATGGTTGTGTCAGCATCTTTTCTAGCTTCTTCCCCATTCAAGATGAGTAGAGGGGAGCCTGAGAAGGACTGTGTAGTTGTGGCCAAAGTTGCCAAATTAGGCTTCTGTCTCACAAATGTAAGTGCCAGATGGCCAACATATGGCCATCACCTGTCAGCAGGTTTGTTACTAGGGACTCTCAGAGATCACTGATTCTGTCCCTTCTGCCTTTCATCCATTGCCGGAGAGTTTTCTTAGTGGGAGATACTAACACTCTTGGGAGAGGACTACACATGAAATCTTTTAACTTGGGAGAGCTGGAGTGAAGGTAGCACCCTCATGAATCTTGACAGGAAGGAGCCCTGGACCAGGTCTCCCTGGATGGAGATCTCTGTCTTGCTGCAGTCCTCATCTGCCTTCAAATCCAAAGAGAACTGACAAGTCTTCAGATATGACTGTTCTGCTGTTCGGGTCCTGAGTGTAAGCAGAGCTAATGGAGTTATGCCTTCTAACACTGAGGTTATACCTCTACAAAGATGCATGATGGGATAGGCATCTTTTGATCATTTCAGGAAAGATGTGGACAAATTGGAGAAAGTTCAGAGAAAAGCAACAAAAATGGTTAAAGGTCTGGAACACTTGGCTTAAGAAGGAAAATTGAAAGAACTGGGTTTGTTTAGTCTGGAAAAGAGGAGTTGAGAGAGGTTGTTTTCAAGTACCTAAAAGGTTGTTATAAGGAGGAGGGAGAAAAATTATTCTCCTTAACTACTGATAATAGAACAAGAAGCAATGGGCTTAAATTATAGCAAGAGAAGTTTAGGTTGGACATTAGGAGAAAATTCCTAACTGTCAGGGTGATTAATCACTGGAATAAGTTGCCTACGGAGGTTGTAGAATCTCCATCATTGGAAGTTTTTAAGAGCAGGTTAGACAAACACCTGTCAGGGATGGTTTAGATGGTACTTGGTCCTGCCATGAGTGCAGGGGACTGGACTCGATGACCTTTCATGGTCCCTTCCAGTTACATTATTCTACATAAAATGCATTTTCTGAATGTCCTGTAAAATGCAAGCAACCTGTGGGTGCATACTCTTTCTATTCAAATGAAGGTTAGGTAGTAACAAATAATCACCCACTTCTGACATTGTTAGCAGTTAGAAATGCTGATTTGAAAGGATGGAGGAGTTGCTCTGTAAAGCTAGGGACATCACTTTGAAACAATTATTGTTACTTAAAATGTATGATACAGCAAGGGTCCATATCACTTGACTCATATGGACCAAATTCAGGCTGATAGGAGCTTTGGTCAAAGTTCTGGCCATAAAAAACTTAGAAATTGATCAGACCAATGCAATACTCTGCATAATAATTAGGTAGTGATTGTGCACCTCCTATCAATGAAGAAGATCATGAAAAGAGCATCTTAAGGTAACTAAATAAATAATTAGTTTAGAAGAAGAAAGATGCATGAAATATAACATGCAAAAGGCAGTTCTAAATGCAGCAGACAGTGTGAAAGGAGTTGCAGAGCTGACAGTAGGAGAAAGACACAAAGAAGCAATTAATAGCCAGGAAGTAACATAAGGGGAGATGGAGACACCCTGGTGAAATGACAAAGGAGGTGCGATGAAATGATGCAGCTTCACCTAAATCGTGTCTCATTCCACCTCATCCACCCATTTGTCACCTCCCTACCTATTCACTTTCAGGTTTCTTCTATATCCCTCCTCCATCCTCCCTCAGCTTATTTGCATTGTGTCTCCAGATTATTTCCCCGATCAAGATCCATTGCTGCCATGATGCTTACAGTGAATCTAGCTGATTTATGTAGATATTCCCAATTTGATATTTCCCTTCCCCTAACCTCTATCCATTCATCTAGCATTTTCCCTATATCAGTGGCACACTGAAGGGTGAGGTACAGGGCACAGAGCCCCAGGTGCTGGGCTGCAGAGAGGTGCTGGTCTGTCACCAACTCCCCAAAGCTGGTGGGAGTAGGGGGGGTTGAGTGAGATTGTCCCAGCAGGGCTCGAGCCATGAGTAAGTGATGTAGGTACAGCTCCCTCTCCACTCCCAGGCTGGGGGAGGAAGCTGCCTCATGGTGTCCAATGGGTTGGGGGGCTGGAGCAGCAGGTACATGTGGGGTGGGGAGTGTTGCCAGTCCCAAACCTTCTCAGGAGGTGGGTAGCCCTCAGCACTCCCCATGCCTTGTGAAAGGCCAGCCCAACCCTTTTCCCCCAAGGCTGGGGGGTGAGGCTGCCCCATCAAAGCCAACCTTGGGCAGAAGTGTGGCGGGGGAGGGGGGGCGAGACAGCAGAGCCAAGCTTGCATTTGCACCCCCCACCCCCACCCCGGCTCATGCCCTTCCCCACTCACAGATACAGACACACCCACCCCGGGGCAACTCCTGTGTGGTGCTGGGGCACCTCCTGCCCTCTGCAGGGATGTGAAGTGGGTGAAGGCACAAAAGTAGGCTTAGCCTCTGGGTGCCAAAACCCTTGGCACACCATTGCCCTAGATTGTGAAAATCTTGTTCTGGGAGTTACCCTTTCTTGACTGTCTGCACAGCGCCTAGCACGTTATGGGGACTACCATGAAATAATATTGGAGATGCTGCATATGACACAACTACTGAATAAATTATATATAGCACTTGTATATGCAAGCTTATAATGCCTTCTGTTCCAAAACATGGGATACTAACACTTAAAATAGAGGAAGAACAAAGGTAACATGTTCCTTACTCTTTCAGTGGGCCATTCCCAAGAAGGAAACATCAAAGAAATCTATAAAACTCTACAGATAGGAATGAAGTGAGCGATGTGTTAGTGAAACAAGGGGTGGTACCTTGGCAGGAAAACATTTTTTGTCAAATGTACTTTTTTCTCCAGTTGTGTATAAATTAGGCTTTACAATGATTTTGGCCCCAGCTCTTGCTGTAACCATAATGCTATAACAGCTGGCAATTCTGTTGTGCCTTCCTTCTGGTTTGCAGTATTTAATTTTATTTAAGAATAGGACCAGTTCAAAGCTGGCAGAGTGAATCAGAGTTATCATGTTTTATCTAGTGGGTCCATAAAAATTACAACCTGGATTTGATCACTGGAGCCATGCTCACTGGCTAATGAAATCACATATCTTTACAATGGCCATATGGACAGAATTTAGAAGATACAATTCTGTGTTTAGGAGGCAAAGAGGTGAAATACTATTTATTTGTCATATTTTAAATAGACAACATCCCTCAAAAGGGAGTGTTTTGCACATTTAAGACTCAACCCTGATGTCTGTGTAAAATAAAATTCTCATAAAAGTAAATGAGACTTTTGCTTGAATAAGGGCTCCAGAACTGAAGTTCATTAGGAGTGAGGGAAGTCTCTTATTCAGTCGATCTCATATCCAGAACTGGGCAATTATTTTTGCCAAGCTTTTTTTCCCCTCTGAAAAATGTAGATTTTCCAAAGTATTTTGACACAAATTGTTTTGGTCAATTTAAAAAAACAAACAAACCAAACCAAACCCCCAAAACCAAAACCAAAATGTTACATTCTGATATTTTAAAAAAATGTCTTGCTGGTTTTCATTCAAAACTGCTTTGTTTTAAATATTCGTTCAATGTTAAACTGTAAAGCAAAATGTTTCATTCTGGGTGGGAAAAAATGAATTTTTTTCCACTTTTTCAATTCACTGAAGAATTCCACCATTTTAAAATTTGGATCGATCCAAATTTCCCCCAGTTTTTTTATTTGGCTGGTGAATTGAATGCTGGAATCCTTACTTCTTAGTTCAATCCTAACTCAGCCAAACATAAATCAGACCGACTAGCTTGGTATGTCTTTAAGGGCTTGATCCAGTGTCATTTTAAATCAATGGAAAGACTCCCACTGATTACACATCTACTAATGGGATATATGCCATCATGTGCCAGCAAATGCCCCTCTGCCAGGTACATTGAACAAACCTAACCGTCCCTACGCAAAAAAAATAAATGGATACATATCAGATATAAAAAATGGTAACATCCATAAACTTGTAGGAGAAGAGTTCAAAGTTGCCATACTTCAACAAAAGAACTTCAAAAATAGACTTCAGCCTGAAACTGCAGAGCTGAAACTTATAGGCAAACATGACACACACAATCAGAGTGGGTATGAACAGGGACTTGGAACGGTTCTCTCATTACAAAAAGTAATTATCCCTGTTCACACATTCTCACCTTCTAATCAACTGTTGTGAATGGGCCTCATCTACTCTAACTAAATTGACTTTGTTAACATTTACCTGCTCCATTGTAATGTTTCTCAGCCTCCCAAGTATCTATCTATCTATCTATCTATCTATCTATCTATCTATCTATCTATCTATCTATCTATCTATCTATCTATCTATCTATCTATCTATCTATACACCTCCTAATTGTAGTTTCCACTTCATACATCTGACAAAGTGGGTTGCAGCTGAGGAGCTAATTACTGCCAATCTGGAGCTTTGGAACTGTATCAAGACCAAACACATTTCACTTGGATCACTCAACATCCACCAGCGAGGACTTTTTAGTTCAAAGACCTGGATCCCACAATTTGCTGGATGAGAGCTGACAGCTGAACTCACATGGAACCCTGTTTATTTGTTTTCGTGTTTTACTTCAGTGTGGTGCCTGTTGCGTGGGTACAACAGTCTGTGTGCATGCAATACACTGCAGGATCAGGCCCTAGCCACCCGCTATTCTGATTTTACTGTTTCCTATTCTTTCTCTATTATCTTTCCCCATTTCGTGCCTTTCTTAATCAACTCTAGCAAATTCTCTGAGCCATTTTTCCTTGTTTTGTAGGGGTTTCCCCCCCCCCTTCTGTGTTTTAGGAAACTGCTGACCTTTGAGCCCTTTGTTCTACACTCTTTACATCTTTCTCATTTATAGATTTTTCTTATGCTTGGCTTTGTAATTGCCCACTCATGTACACTATCTTCTTTTGAGCAGGGTTGAAGTAGAATATAAATAAATGTTTCTTTAGCCTAATTTAACTTTACAAATGTAGCATGGATCTTTGCAACATGTATTTGCTAAATCCACAACTGTACTGAATATAAAACAGAAAGTGTGCATGAATCACTTCAGTTTCTAACCCACATATTTATAAGTAAGTGATATCTTTATGTCCAGACATATTCCTGCAAACACAGGCACTGCTGTAGTGGGCCCTCTAATTCAGTATCATGTCTGCAACAGTGGATAGTAGATGCATCGGAAGAAGGTGCAATAAACCTTGCGATAGCCACTTTTGGGACAACCTGAACAAAGGAAAAGCATTCTTCCTAACCTCTATTAGTTAGGAACTGGTTTGTGCACCTTGGAGCAAGAGAGTTCATATTTCCCCATAATAGTCTTACTATTCTAGCTCTGCTTCTTCTTATCCTTGCAAATGTCCATGGTATGCTTACAGTAGTCTTAAGAACATTTTAGGCATTATTTGAACTGGCAATGATTATACAAGTATACGTATCTATATGGGTTTTTTTAAACTCATTTAAATAAATATTGTAATATGAATAATAGTTAAATAATCAACAATTAAATAAATAACTAAAATAAATATAGTAATATGAATAACAATATTTATAATAATATGAAGATAATTATTAACTCATTAAACTAAATATTGTTATACAAATAATAATCATAGAATATATAGTATTATTAATACTCCTACATCAAAAAATATTACATCAATTTACTATCTACCATCCTAAAGGCTTACAAAACATGTTTTGCTATCCTGTTTACATTACATAACAGGAGTAGATGGCACAGAACTGAACTGATCTCCAGTGACCATTCTACAATAGAAACCACAAAGCAGTTATAGGTTACTTCTCCTTTTCCTCAAAACCATCACTTTTAGGGTCCCACCTGGCTCAACACTATTATCTCTTCTCATTAGGCTCTATGGGTGCATCTACACTTACACATTAAGTCGACTTAAGGAGGCTTATGTCAACTTAAAATACTCCGCGTCTGCACCAGGCTTTCCTTAAGTCGACTTAAACTGCTCCGTTAAGTCGAATTAAGGAAAAGTTAGTTCGAATTAATAACACCTGGTTTTAATTCAAACTAGCCCTTAAATCGACTTTATTAAGTTGACTTAAGCCAGTGGTGATAGGGATTAGCGCATTGGTGGAGCTTATTAAGGCAATTAAAAAAGTTAAGTCGCCTTAATAAGGTCGAAATGGGGCCACGTCTACACTTGAAAACTTAAGTCGACATTTGTTAAGACTTAATAACGTCGACTTTAAGTCCATTTAAAGTTGACTTTATTAAGTTGACTTCATAAAGTTGACTTAAGTTTTTAAGTGTAGCCATAGCCTTTATGAGATCATCTACAGAAAGACATCATGGAATCTGCTACCCACAATACGCCAATGACACTGAATTGCAGATCTCATCCTCCGCTGATGCAACCACCCTCATAAAGAGTCACCATTCCTACAAGAGATTGGCTTCTGGGTGAATAGCAGCTGGCTGCAGCTGAACCCAGGTGAAATTAAAATGTTGCTCGTTACCAGGGGGATCAGTGTTTCCAGGATTAGGGTCTAGAAGAGCAAACTATTAATTATTCTTTTAAAAAATTGTCCTGTAAGAGCTGAATTCTGACATAGACTACATATAATGCTTGGAGTAAGAACATATAGCTTCCCTAAGAAGGCAGCCTAGTTCTTAACTCCAGAACCATAGGAGCATGTAGGTCTAGGTATCTACTTACTCCTGCCCTAAAATGCATGGGCTATGTCTACACTTGCTAAAATTAGTTTGAATTAGTTAGTTCGAACTAACTAATTCGAACTAATTTTAGTTAGTTCGAATTAACTTAATTTGAACTAGAAAAAGGTAGTTCGAATTAGCGATCCCCATTCATTTCAATGGCTGGTTAGTTCGAACTAAGAAATTAGTTCGAATTAACATGGCCACATTAGCTAGTTCAAACTAGTTAGTTCGAATTAACCCTTTAGTTAGAATATCCTATTCGAACTTATTAGCTGGAATTAAGAAAGCCCTTAATTCCAACTAACTAAAGCCTAGTATAGCCATGGCTTTAGTTAGTTCGAATTAAGCCTCCTTAATTCGAACTAACTTGCCTATGTAGACATAGCCATGGGTTGCCCAGATAGTGCTTGAAGCCATAGCTCCTATTCCCAATTTGCTACATAAAGTAACTAAACCAGCATGTTGAAGAGAGTTAGAGAATTACTGCTATCCTATAGTTCAAAAGCAAAGAAGAGGAATTTTGATTAAGTGAGGTATCTTGGAGGCAAAGTATACCAGGGATGGTACAAGCTATATGTCTTTCACCCTTTACTTAGGGTTGTGACTAAACTCAGAGTCTAATCCGTTGTACGCATCTATGCTGTACAATGGAAGATAGACAGATATCAGTGTAACCTGATTCTGTTTTGTTTTTTTCTTCTTCGGAGTTTTAGTTTATTTAGCTGGGTGTTTTATGACTGGGGAAGGGGAGGTAATTTGTAGTTAGTACTATTGTGTGAGCTGGTTTGTCTGTCTAATAGCAGCTGGCATCTTTGTGCAGCTACTGGTGCATCGATGGTTTGCTGTGGATCTCACAAACTTCCAAAACTCTGTTTAGAGTTATTATCTTTTTATTCACAGTCCCTTGGGCTGCTGTTTGTTGCAATTACCCATTGATTGTTTGCTCTTCTTTGAATTTTGGTGTCCATAGAATTGCTGTTCTCACCCTGGAAATATTTAAGAGGTGGTTGACATGTGGTATTGAACTCTTCTGTATGGAATATTCACTTTCTGTATGCTTTTCTCACTTCCCAGTTCTTGGTGAGGCTTGTTGCTAAATGTAATGCTGTCTAAAGAGTACAAAAGGACACCAAAGGATATAACTCCAACTAAATTTGGTGGAAGGCAGGTCAGATTGGGCATTCGGGATTGATTTCTATTTGGAGGTGGTGAAAGTTAATAGTTCTGGACTGTGAATATTAGTAGTTACATCTTTATCTGCCTTCCTGATTGACTCTGGAGTCCAGCACTGGAAATTACACTGCATTAAGCTGACTTTTGAGAATAATAGAAAATTAAAGAGGCTAAAAGACATCATGGGTTTAATGATTTTTATCATGTTTTATGGTTCCCTGTTTATTATTCCCCATTTATAATTCTAGCCTCTTTTTCTTTATTCTCTGAGTTATATTAGCAGCCATTACCATTGACTGCTTTGGCTCACTGGTTCTGAAATGACATTCCAAGCTCAAGAATGGTAAGGTAGAATTAAGGAAAAGAGAAGAAAATAAGTGGAAGAGAAGCAGCAAAGTGAATATGACATATGGAAGAAGGGCGTGGCGGGGGGGGGGTCAAAAATGAAAGAATGGAAAAATATAGGTGATGAAGTATCTTGGCCGATATGTAGCCAAACTGTGTGGCTTCTCCCTTTTCAGTGCCTTCTGTGATGATTTGGGACTTGTCTCGTCACAGTTTGATCTAAACAGAAAACTAGTCAAGAATTTTCCACCAAAGCTTTTTATTCTGTAGATGGCTTTCTCATGCTATGGAAATTTTCACAGATATTTCTGGGGTCTGCATAAAAACTCCCAACACTGAAAACATTTTGGTTCTCTTTTGTTAAAACTTGCTTTAAAGAAAGCTATTTTTTTTTCAAAAGAAGAACCTGGAAAATTCAACAAATTACAAAAAAAAAAGTACTCTTTTGTTTTGTTTCTGGATCTTTTCTGTGGTCAATAATAGTTTTTCTACCAGCTTTAATAAGCAGGAATAGGTAGAAAGAGATGGGAGTAATTTTCTCTGAATGAAATCCAGCTTTGGTGAAAGTAGTGCAGCTTACGGAGTTTTATTTTAAAATGAAAGGTTTGTTCAGCAGCCCAGCTTAAGTAAGCATAATGATATTGTATGGAACAAAATTGTGTGCTCCCAATGTAACCCAGAGAGTGTTTTGTTTTATTTCCAGCAGAGGCAGTAGAAAATTCCTGCAATTTAAGCAAAATGTTCTGTAATTTTCCACTGAGTCATTGCTTTACAGCTTTCACATATTACATTCTACCTCCTTTGCATCTGACTGTTAGGGATTCCATCCCCCAGTTCTTTTAACCTCCTGCAGTTGGTTCTTTGATGGACTTGTGTGAGTGATTTGATGTGCTCTCTTTCATTCACCCCTTTCTCTTCATTTTGAGTCACCTTAAGAAGGAACTAGAAACCTTTATTTCTTTATGCTGCAGTGGGGTCTTTTGGCAGTTTCTTTAGCTGTGAAATCAACTCATTCCTACAAAGAGTTGTTTAGATGAGTAATATAAGCAATCTGTGGTTACATGTAGTATCCATAAACCCCCTCCTCATCCACTAGAATTGAACATGGGACTTTTAGCCACTGTAAGGTGACAGAGTCCCTACTCCCTTAGATAAAGGAGAATTCCTTTAGGAATGAGTCAATAGCAAGTTGTCATAACTGGTTGGGACAGCTAATAGACTTGGAAGATATGACTGCATATGTGAGATTAGTACAGTAGTTCAACATCCATAAATACTACTCATGTGATTTAAACAGAGGATAATAGCCATCTATCCTCCCTGGGTCTGAAAAGGAAAATTGCTGCATCCTAAAGAAGAAACTTGAGGATAATTGATTTATACAGTGCTTTGCAATTATGAAGGCTAATATAAGGGGCTAAGAAGTATTTGTACCAGACAGTTGTGAGCGCTTCAGTAGTGACAAGTTGTAGCATCATAGGGTTTGTGAAAAAAAAAAAGACAGGATTAAATATCACTGACACCTTTTCGTAAAAGCTTTCAAATAGTGTAGTGCAGATGGTAGCTATCCAACACCATTTTTTTTAGGAGCAGCAGTGTGAATCTACTGGGAACATTGGTGGCAAACTGTTTCTCTAATCAGATTTAGCAGAGCTTCACTACAGAAAATTACAACTCAGTGAGAAACAATTAAAAAACATCTAATCTTTCTTCTGATTGATTAATTTACTCACCATGCCAACCCCTCCACCCAATGCCTGACAACTCATTGGTGGTGGGGGGAAGATGGCTCCAGCTTTCATTCTGCAGAGAGGCCATGCAGCTGGAACATAACCTTATTACGTTGACTAAACAAAAGTTGACAACTTTTCTAGTGTGGACATATCCCCTTTTCGACCTTATTAAGTTGACTTAACACTTTAAGTCGACTTAATAAGGTGGACTTAGGCACTATTCCCTGTCCACACTGGCTTAAGTCGACCTAATAAGGTCGATTTAAGTGTTAAGTCGACCTAAATCGAGGTGTTATTAAGTCTACTTAACTTTTCCTTAACTCGACTTAAGGAAATGCTCAAGTCAATTTAAGGAAAGCCCAGTGTGGACTTGGAGTAGTTTAAGGCGACTTAAGCCTCCTTAAATCGACTTAATTTGTACGTGTAGATGCACCCTAATGGATTTTAGTCTGCAAACAAGGAAAGTAATAGTTCCTATCTTTTTAAAGATGGGGAATTAAGACACAAGGTGCATTAAGTGACTTGCCAAGGATCACATAGGAAGCCTCTGAATGAGCCAGTTATTTTATGCAGGCCTCTTGAGTATTGGCACCAATGTGCAAGAGGCCATTCATCCTAGCCACAGCCATTCTGCATTTTCTAGACAAATTGGGATCACCATTTTAACATACACTTAGACCAGCTTTACTGGAATTCACAAAGGAATCTTACGAAGTATTCAGATCAATGTTTATAGCTTATTTAATTGTCACTTTTTCCCAGCATAGCAATAAAGGTTCCTTTTTATAAAAATGGAATAACTAAGTCATAACGTCATTGGAAACGAATGTAGCACCTGCGTAATGATCTTCTGCTGCAAGCTAAATGGCAAGGTATTTGTTGAAAATAAACTCATGAGGAAGTAGGGAAATGGGTTACTGCACAAAGAAACCCTCATCTGGTCCCAGATTTCACCTCTAGGAACATGATTTCCAATTTACTGATTGAGTGAAAATAACATACAGCATAACGATTTTAAAAGACCAACCATAAAAAGAGGTTGCATCAGGAATGAATGCTTCTACCTGTCCCACTGCTTTTATGGTCTAATCCAAAGTCTGTTTAAACCATATAAAAACACAAATTGACTTCAGTTGAATTTGGGCAAATGCTGTTAGTGGAAAACTCTATTCCAGCTGGCTTAGATGGGATGCGATATGTTGGGACAAATGTCCGGTTGTGATAAGCACCTGTAATGCCCATAAAACGTGGTATGCAGATCAGTTGGTTAGTATCATCTGGATGCACATGAATTAGCATTATTGAGGATCCATCCATTGCACTGCCATTTTAGAGCTTATCCCCATTGTATTTTCGGGAATAAGGATAACAGCTTGTTCCTAAAAGTTCACAGTATGATGCTGATTTATGTTGGCTGTGTCCACCCGTTCAGAATGAGACGTGGTGCTTGCATACAGTAGGGAAGATGTTTTGCTATCCTGTGTGGTTTTGACTGTAAAGACAATGGAGCATATAATTATGGAGTCTCCATTTCATGGTATGAGACCTTGAAGTTAGGGCAAGGAGTTGTTTGTGATTCAGCAATTACGTTAAGTCATTGAGCAGCACTGCTAAATATTCCATCACAGGAATTGCACAGCTGATCATGGCATGGTGCCTTGAATGCCTAGCAAACTATTTAACAAGGAAATAAACATTGTGTCTCAAAATACCTTGGTCTCCATCTACACTGGGAGATAGGATGGGATTCCCAGCTCACATAGACAAACTTCTGTTAACTCTCAACTGAGCTATTGAGCTATAAACAGTAGTGTAACTGTGCTAGCACAGGCCATGGCAGCACTAGCTAGTTGCCCTAAACACACACACCCCGACCCTCAAGGATACATCCTCAGCATGTGCTGCTGCTGCTGCCCAAATTACCATGGTTCCAGTACTATGTAGAGCATTCTAGCAGAGAGGAGAACTAGTCTGAGTGTTGTGTAGGTGAAGTGGGTGTCACAGCACTATCTTGTAGTGTAGCGTAGACATAGACTAGGAGTCTAAAGATCCTTGAGTCCTTAGGAAGAGATGAGGCTACTTTCAATGGCTCTCTCTTTCCCTAACGGTGTCCATAACTGTATCAGATACAAAACCTTAGATTTTTAAGGCTAGAATAGCCCATTAGGATCATCTATTCTGACCTACAGAGTGCAGGCCAATGAACTCATCCAATAATTCCTGCATCAGCTATAGCATATTTTTAAGAAGAATTCAGGACACCGGGCTGCTTGCTGTTACAGAGGTTTCTGTCATCAATTTCTGTGGCGATGTCTACATTTACAAAAGCTAGTTTGAATTAGTTAATTCGAACTAACTAATTCGAACTAATTTTAGTTAGTTCAAATTAACTTAATTTGAACTAGCGTGGCCCCACTAGAATGCTAGTTCGAACTAGCCATGGCCATGCAGGGCACTTGCATAGTTTGAATTAATCAGTTGCAGGAACTGAGGGGTAGGTGTGATTTTGGACAGTTTTACCAAACAGTTGCTTGGATGACTAGTGCATGAACCTTATTGGGTACTTTTTTTTAAGGCTATAATTTACAAGCTACTTTGATTATTGCTGACATACATAGAATATGGTACCAGTTCATGGAATTCAAATGCAAATGTATCTCCATTTTTTGCAAATGCCCACTTCTGAAAAATCTGGCCCTAGAAAGGACAAGTAGAGTTGAGCTAGCTAGGCATGCTGATAAGATATATGAAAGCAAGTTTCGGTCAGTGAAGCAGCTTGCTCTCTTACTTAATACTGTTATTCATCATGGCTGAGGAATCCTACAACATACCACAACTTCTGCAAGAGGCCAAAAAGCAAAGTGATTTGAACTACTCAATAATCTGCCTTTAAAAAAAAAAACAAAAAAAAACAGCTGCACTTTTTGGAGCATGTCATTGGTTTTAACTGTTTCTTCTCTCATTTTTGATCCTTAACCAATGATTATTTCAGAAGTTCAAATAAAAGTTCAAGAAGTTCAAAAACAAAGTTGAAATCTTGGACAATCTTTTTTTCTTTTTAAACACAAACAAGCAAAAAACCATTTTTAAAAAAATTCTTTTTAACATTCATAATTAATTCTGCAGTAGGAAAGGACTTGTTGTGAATATCAGTATGATCAATAGTGATCCATCACAGTCCAGGCTTTTCTGATGCTCTGGATTTATATTGGTATAGTTGCATCATAAGGAGCCAAAATGTATAGTGAACTACATGATTGATGCTAATGGCCATCCACAGTTATTTGGGGGAGCGAGAGAAAAGGTGGAAAAATGATTGAAACTCAGCTCTTGTCTCAGCATCTTTTTATTTGTGTTCTTTTGCTCGGCTTTAGCAAAACATTAGATGCTGTACTAATTTAAATTTTACTATTTGGTTTGTTTATGTTCACCTCTGAGTGAACAATGACCTATTCAAAGCTTTAGAATAGGGATAATGATTGCTTCTCTAAGAAATCAAGTAAATACCACAAATATTAATTGCTAGTAAAGCTTTCTTTTTGACTCAGGTGGCTTAGCTCTGGATTTGGAGTCCAAAATTCTACAACCCAAACACTTATGTAGTTTGTAAGAGTATTATGAGTCTTAAATGATGTCTATAAAACCTTTTGAGATCTTAGGTGATAGGTGCTAAAGTGCAAATGTCAGCATGCCATGGCTAGAATAGAGTCACAAAAAACAGCTTGTCTTGTATCTGCAGTGTATGCTCAGTGGAACTCCTTATTTTAAATAGTTTTATAGGAGAATTTATAGGTGACATCACTGTGTGCAAAGCTTGTAATAGTTCTAGATTCCATTATTTTTTTACTCAGAAAATGCAAATTTTGTAAGTTGCACAACTTCCTTTGCCGTAGAAAAAGTCTGTAGCCTACTAAATGCAAAGTGACTGCTGTGAAGCATTGATTATGGCTGTGCTAATTTTTTAATTGACATGTTCAGTACTTCTTAATCATCAGTACTGTGTCCCCATACATCTGAACAATTACTTCAGAGCATCACCATCAACCAATGATGGATGACCCTGGAAAGGGTCAGAAAGTTGGTATACATAAAGTAGGTCCACAATGTTTTTTATTCATCTCCTTAGGGCTGGAGCAGCTTCAGCTCAGACTTAAACTCTCTGCACCAAATCTGCTTCTTTTAGTCAGACTTTAAACAAAGATCTGAACCATGGGCTCCACTCCAAACACATCCTCCACTTTTTAATCGGTTGAGTGTTAATGAAAGCAAATAAAAACAATAGCAACAATGCAGTAACAGCAAGAAAAACAGATCCAATAATGAACTAACAAAATGGGTATGTAACTATAAACATTTCTCATGAACTTTTAACTATAGAAAAGCTCTCCCTTCCCTTCCTGGTATACTTATCTATAATACACATTTTTTTTCCCCAGAAAGAAAAGCTTGTGTAAGTTATAAACTATTCTATGGTACTTCAAAATTCATTTACTGCAGGTAACAATCATTGGACTGAACTAACAAAACTAGACACCTTTCAGGAAAAGAGCTTTAGTCACACACAAGTTATTGGTCTCAATATGGAAGAAACTGGATGAAATTATGTGGCCTGTGATATATACAGGTCAGATCAAATGATCTGATAATGTTTTTTGGACTTAAAATCTATTTTAAAAAACCTCTTTCTCACTAACTCTCTTATCTTTATCTACCAACTCTCTCCCCCTACAGGCCCAGCTTTTCAAAGGTATTTTAGGCACCTAATTCCCATAAAAGTTAGGATAATATCTGGGCCACAGATGCATTTTGTTTTCCTTTTAAGTGATGGATTTAGTGGTTGTGAAAAATTCTGGACTCACATGCCTGTGTAACCTTCAGGTGGGCTAGAGTTAGACAAGGATGGTTAGACAAGGATGGTTTAAGGGTGTACTTGGTTCTGTCATGAGTGCAGGAGACTGGACTCGATGACCTCTCATGGACCCTTCCAGTTTTTACAATTCTATGATTCTGATTTTGTAGAACAAACAAGGAGTTCTGTGGCACTTTTAAAGACTAACAAATGTATTTATTGCATGAGCTTTTGTGGGAGAAAATAGGTGAAACGGAGACACAGGACATCAATGTGAACTTACTCAAGATCACTGAGAAAGAAAGTGGGAGAAATAGTTTCAATTTTGTTTTAAATTGTTCAGGCTGATGTAATTTTTTGTCATTTCGTGTTCTGAAGTATTTTCATGTCATTTCTTTCTCTGGTTTTGACTAGCAATGCCCAAGAGTCCTGAGTCTTAGATCTTCATCTTGTGTTTGCTCACTCGTGTCCCTCTGTTAGACGGGTAGAGACACAAAACAAATCAAGGTTTAGGTAACATCGGAAGAGACTCATTGACGTATAACAATGACACTGACCACTGTGAAACAGCTGATGGAGATTGAAGGAATGATGTGTGAATGAACAGTATTGTTGGCGGCACTTATTAATTGCAGGCCCAGGGAATCTCCCATAATGCAAAAATAAGGGCATACCTTCCCCAGCATTTGGTTTGAGAGTCACCTTGTGATCACAAATTAGCTGCAGCAAAAGGCCAAACCGGTATGAAGGACATCCTCTAGGATTGCGGGCGGGCTGGGGGGGGCGGGGGGGGGAGGGGAGGGAGGGAGGGGGGGTTTCCGGAAATCAGTTAATATTTTTTGTTTGTTTGTTTTAAATAAAAGTGCATCCTCAATTCCTGCTCCGTGAATTAAAATCAACTTCCTGCATATTGAGCCTCTTTCACATCACAATCAGTGTTACCAGGAGATAGTGGGACTCATCAATCATTTAAGCTAGCTACTATATACTTATTGTACAGAAGCCTAGTGACTCTTGTTTTCCAGAATATCACAGGCTGGAAGGCTAATCTCAGAATATTTAATTTTCAAGATGTACATTTAAATTACATTTTAGTAATCTCTAAAACACAAATGAATAACTATGCTTCTGCCATCTGTAGCCCCATCAAATCCATTCAGTGCCTTCCCCTTATCATCTGTACGGAGCTGATGCTGCTTACACTAGTCATCACAATTCAGCTTTAGCTTTCTTCTCTGCTCTCTTCTCTTTGGGGGCCTCAGAGTTTCTCACAATTTTAAACATATTTGTAGAGTCCTGCGCAGATACAAAAATGTGGATCCACGTCCGACCTGCATCCGCTCAGTGTTAGCCTGTATGCAGTCTGGGATCTGCATGCCAGGTTTTATGTCCATCTGCATCTGCACCTCAAAACAGTTCCTGCTCTGACTATAGAAACAGAACATCTGTCTGGCTGCCACAGCTTTGCTAAGCTGAAGCTTGGGGAAGGAGGAGGGAGTTGCTGGCAGTTCCATGCAGTTCAGAGCCTCCCCGATCTCAACAACTTTTCTTCCACTTGGGCTAGGGAAGCTGGAGCTGTTGAGAACACTCAGCTGTTCAGTGGCAGTTGCCAGTCATCTGATTGGGTGGCCAGCAGTGGGAGAAAGAGTGAGGAGTAGCTGCCTATCACCAGCTAATTGGTGGAGTGTAGGAACTGGCCACTGGGGCTTCTAAGCTATGTCTACACTTACAACTTAGGTGGATTTAACAACACTTAAGTCAACCTACACAAAGCTGCATCCACACCTGGCGCTTATTAAGTTGACTTAAGCACTTCCTTAAGTCGACTTAATAACTCCACCTCTTTAGGTCAACTTAATGCCTAAATCGACCTTGTTAAGTTGATTTAAAGCCGGTGTGGACAGGGAATAGCCTAAGTCGACCTAACTGGACTTGGGCTGGAGAGAAGGGAAGAGCCACAGTGGGGGAGATGGGCTGGGGAGACGGAGAGAGCTGTGGTGGGGAGATGGGACTGGGGAGCCGAGGCTAGGGATCGGGGGCCGAGAAGAGCCGCGGCTGGGGAAAGCTGTGGCTGGAGAGAAGGGGCTGGGAATTGGGGATTGAGGAACCACGGCTGGGACCAGGGGCTGGAGAGAGCTGCGGCAGGGGATTGGGGGCTGAGTAGAGCCACAGGGGGATCAGGGGCTGGGGAGAGCCACAGTGGTGGTGCGTCTACACTTGTAAATTAAGTCAACTTAAGCTTGCATAAGTCGACTTAATTTACTCTGCGTTTACACTATACTTTCCTTAAGTCGACTTTATAAAACCTAGTTTAAAGTCGACTTTGCTGGCTAAGACGACTTTGAAAGTCAACTTAGCCAGTGTAGACCTGGGGTAGCCCTAAGTCGACTTAAGGCTAATCCAGGACTCCACCACTGCCCTCCCTGACAGGGAGGGGGCACAGGGGGAGCCTGGCATGCCCCCCCCACAGCGCAGGGCAGAGCCCTGCCCACCCTGCCCCTATGCC
>ML685782.1:2479356-2491902 GCA_007922175.1 Pelusios castaneus
GTCCTGTTTAAGTCAACTTAAAATTTAAGTGTGGACATGCTAAGTCGACTTAGCTAAGTCGACCTAAATTAACAAGTGTAGACATAGCCTGGGAGATCAGGGGCTGGGGAGAGCCACTGTGGGGGATCAGGGGCTGGGGAGAAGGGAAGGGACGTGGCGGGGCATTGAATCTAAATCCGAGCTCCAATCTGCAACAATGGATCTACAGACATCCGTGGATGTGGCTACCTTTGGATCTGAAGCAGATACCTGCCTTCAAGGCTCTACATATTTGTTCTCAGAACACACCTGTGGGGAGAGGAGCATTGTTACCCCCATTTTACAGCTGACAGACTCATCCTTCACTCCAGAACTCAGTTTTTCTTGTTTTCTTCTCTCATGCTTGCCCCTGTCACTTGTACTAGTGCCTATATAATTGAAATCCTCTCATTGGCTCTCCTCTGCCATAGAATCATAGAATCATAGGGTATATCTACTCTGGCAATTTAGGCTGACTTAAGTAGCCTTAAGTTGACCCAAATTACTCCCCATCCATACTGGGCTTTCATGAAGTCAACTTAAGAAATTCCTTAAGTCGACTTAATGAAAGCTTAAGTTGACTTAGTAAGAACCGCTGGTTAGGTCGACCTAACCCTTAAGTCAACTCCTTAGGTCGACTTAAGCACAGTGTGGATATGGATTAACCCTTCAGTCGACTTTATTAAGTCGACTTAAGGGCAGTTAGGCCAACTTACTAAGTCCCTGTTCAGGGTAACCACTTTGTTAAGTCGACTTAATAAGGTCGACTTTAAGTTGACTTAAAGTCGACCTTATTAAGTTGACTTAACAAAGTCAACCTAACTTTTTCTAGTGTAAACATAGCCCTAGAAACTGAAAGGACTGTGAGAGGTCATCAAGTCCAGTCCCCTGCATTCATGGCAGGACCAAGTACCCTCATAAACCGTCCCTGACAGGTGCTTGTCTAACCTGCTCTTAAAAACATCCAATGATGGAGATTCCACAACCTGCCTAGGCAACTTATTCCAATGGTTAATCACCCTAATGTCCAACCTAAACCTCCTGTGCCATAAATTAAGCCCACTGCTCCTTGTCCTATCATCGGCAGTTAAGGAGAACAATTTTTCTCTCTTCTCCTCTTACCATCCTTTTAGGCAATGTCTACACTTGTTAAATTAAGTCAACGCCATTAAGTCAACTTAACAAGGTCGACTTTAAGTCAACTTAATGTTGACCTTGTTGAGTTGACTTAACAGAGCATCTACACTTACAGTCGACTTAAGGCGACCTTGTTAAGTCAACATAATAGAGCCTCCAGTGTAGACATACCTGTCTGCGTTGGGTTTAAGTTGACTTAAGTCTACTTAATAAGGTCGACTTAAGCCTTAAATCGACCTTCAGAGTTGGTATTATTAAGTCAATTTAAGGGAGCTCTTAAGTTGACTAAATAAAAGCCCAGTGTGGACGCAGAGTTCTATAGGTCAACTTAACCATCCTTAGGTCGACCTAAAGCGCCAGTGTAGACGCACCCTTAGATACTTGAAAACTGTTATCATGTCCCCTCTCAGCCTCCTCTTTTCCAGATTAAACAAACCCAGCTCTTTCAATCTTCCCTTATAAGGCAAGTGTTCCAAACCTTTAATCATTCATGTCGCTCTTCTCTGGACTTTCTCCAATTTGTCCACATCTTTCCTGAAATGAGGCACCCAGAACTGGACACAAAACTCCAGTTCAGGCCTAATCAGGGTGGAGCAGAGCGGTAACATTAATTCTTGTGTCTTGCTTACAATAGTCCTGTTAATATATTGCAGAATGGTGTTTCCTTTTTTTGTAATAGCGTTATGACGGGTCCAGATGGTCACGAACACCGCTAAGTAAATTTGAGCATGCTCTGCAGGAATGAAAGCAGAAGTGGCTGACGGCGAGTCCTGAGTCATTCACATTGTCTTAACCTGATAAGTTGGATCTTGCTGGGCCTACCACTATTGATAAGTGCAACAGCGGTGACTTCGGAACTCAGGAGCATAGCCTCTCCTGCCCATCAGACAACGCCAGGACATGCCACCGAAATAGCAATGGGCACATTGAAGGGGCTTATTCTATGTATCTTTTGTTTTGTGGGTTATAGTGATGATTCAGCTTCATTGTGCTGGACATGGGCGGACACCCGAGGAACACCTAGGCCAACTGCCTGTGTTACTGTAATGACAAAAGTTGTGCTCAGGCTGGCCATACCAGATAAGATAATGCCCCAGACCAAGGCACCCGTTGTCAGGGTCAACAGCTCGAGTCCATGTGGTATATAACTAGGCCTGGGACAGGGTTAAGTTGCAGTCCATACACCAAACTCAGGAAAGCCGCAGAGGAGCTACCTGGGGTGGACTACTACTTATCACGCACACACACCACAGGGGCCTTAGTCTCAGGACCAGACAAGCCGGGGAGCTAGCTAGTCGGGGGCCAATCGGGGCGTCTCGGGCCGCGGTTGTAAGCAGGAAGGCGATTCGGGCCTAACTGCCGCCCCTCGCTGGGGAACCTCAGGCCTGTCCACGCTTGCACTGCCGAGCCCACCACAATAATAAATGCACCAGCTCAGCTTCCTCCTGTAACCTCCATGACTGCTGCATTGCCTTACCACCTTCGGACACAGTATGGTACACTGTTGACTTATATTTAGCTTGTGGTCCACTATGATCCCAAGATCCCTTTCTGCAGTACTCCTTCCGAGGCAGGCATTGCCCATTTTGTATGTGTGCAATGGATTTTTCTTTCCTAAGTGGAGTATTTTGCACTTGTCTTTATTGAATTTCATCCTATTAACCTCAGACCATATTACCAGTTTGTCCAAATCATTTTGAATTATGATCCTATCCTCCAAAGCACTTGCAACCCCTCCCAGCTCGGTATCTTTGACTAACTTTAAAAGTACTCTGTAGCCTTCCTGCATCCTTTCCCTCAAGTGATTCCTCAAATCACAGCTGTTTCAAAGAGGTGATTAGAGTGCTGACTTGGGAAGGATGAACTCCAGGGACACAAACTTCTGTATGATATTGATCGTCACCTAGGCTTCATTTGGAAAGGGGTTTAGGCATTGTTGTGCTCAGTGGTGCACAAGCAAATTGATTTATGAGCCTAAATCATATTTTCAAAAAGGATTTAAGCACTTAGGAGCCAAATTCCATCAATTGTCAATGGGATTTTGGCTCTTCAGGGCCTAAATCCTTGTGAAAATAAGATTTAAGTTCCTAAATTAATTAAGCATCAAAATGTTGAGCAAGGCAACGCCTAAATTCCTTGGGGATAAATACTTGGAGATTGTGGGGTTGGGAGGCATATAAGTGCCTTATCTACAGAAAACATTGTGTCTAGCCTTTGACACATCAAGGAATAATGACATGGGATTTTTCTAAATGACCATTAGGCACTATTGTAGTTCCACACAAATCCATCTGACAATTTATTTAGTGGGCAGTTAAAAAGACTCATAGACATTCAGGTCAGAAGGAGCCATTGTGCTCATCCAGTTTGACCTTCTGCATGTCACAGACCCTTACCCACCCACTCCTGTAATAGACCCCTAACCTCTGGATGAACTACTGAAATCCTCAAATAATAGGTTACAAAGAAGTCTTCATTTACATTAGTTTAAACTTACAAGTGCTTCATGCCCCATGCTGCAGAGGAAGATGAAAACCCTGCAGAGTATCTGCCAATCTAACCTGGTGGGGGGCGCGGGGCCCGGGATTTTTTAACCATTTGCCAATAAGGCAATCAGTTAGACCTGAGCACATGGGCAAGACCCACCAGAAAGATATCTGGGAAAGAATTCTACATAGTAACTCTGTAGAACCCTATCCATCTAGTATCTCATTTCCATCCATTGGGTTTTTTTGCAAGTCGTCGATGGGACACATGCCATTGAAGAGAGTCTCATCCTACCATCCCCTTCATAAATTTCTCAAGATCAGCCTTGATCCCAGTTAATTGTTTGTCCTCCCACCCCACACTTCTCCCCTAAGAAGTCTGTTTCAGAACTTCATTCTTCTGATGGTTAGAAACCCTTTTCTAATTTTGAGCCTAAATTTGTTGGTAGCCAGTTTATATCCATTTTTAAGTCGACCTAGAGCGTTGAGACTGGACGCTCTAGGTCGACTTTGTGGGGCTAGGGGGACCTTGGGCAGGTCCACAGTGGAAGGGGAGGGGCACCCCCTGTGTGCAATGGGGCAAAGGGGGACAGGAACTCTGGTAGGGCAGAGCCCTGTGTGTGATGCTGTCTGGATTTAGGGAAGCATTTATGATATTATTTTCAATGGATATCTCATAAATGCTATAATCCATAGGAACTATGTCATGTTTAGTATCAATAGAAAGGGAGTAATTTGCTGGGAATGATTATATAGTTTATGTCTAGGAATTCTATTTCAATTAGAAGTTAGGAATTTGGTGTTATATCTATACTTTAACTTATGTTATTTTATTGAAATACCTGAGAGAGGTGGGTCACCAGGGAGTTACCTGATGAGCCATTAAGGACATAACAAATACAACCATTGTGTCCTTAATGGCTCATCAGTTTACTCCCTGGGACCATATCACCTAGCAGATTCCTTAACATTAAGGAGACAATGGTTGTTCACACCCTCCCATCCAATGCATTCGTCCAGAATGACACAAGTTAAAGTATGGATATAACATCAAATTCCTAACTTCTAACCGAAATAGAATTCCTAGACATAAACTATATAATCATTCCCAGCAAATTACTACCTTTCTATTGATACCAAACATGACATAGTTCCTATGGATTATAGCATTTATGAGATATCCATTGAAAATAATATCATAAATGCTTCCCTAAATCCACACAGTGTCACACCCTGCCCGCATGCCCTGCCCTTTGGGGGGCATGCCAGGCTACCCCTGTGCCCCCCCCCGGCAGGGAGGGCATTGGTGTAGTCCTGGGGTAGTCCTAAATCGACTTAGGGCTACCCCAGGGCTACACTGGCTTAATTCGACTTTAAAAAGTCGAATTAACCCTTAGGTCGAGTAGAAAGGTGGTTTAATAAAGTCGACTTAATTTTCATTAAGTCGACTTTATTTTCCTTAAGTTGACTTAAGCAAGCTGCTTAAGTCGACTTAAGCAAAGTGTAGTGTAGACACAGGGCAAATTAAGTTGACTTAAGCCAAGCTAAAGTTGACTTAATTTACCAGGGTAGACGCAGCCTCTGTTCTCTCCCTGGTATTTATCCCCATGTTGTATCTATAGTGAGCAATCATGTCTCTCCTCAAGCCAAGCTCTTTGAATCTTCTCTCATAAGACATGTTTTCCATTCTTCAGATAATCCTAATAGCCATTCTCTGCACCTCTTCCAGTTTAAATTAATCTTTCTTAAGCCTGGAGACCAGAATTGCACACAGTATTCTCAATGCAGAATATACCTGTTATAATGGAACTTAAATTATTCTGTCTCCACTGAAAATACCCAGACAGGACTTCATTAGCCTTTTTCACAGAAGCATCACATTGATGTTGCATAGTCATCCTGTGATCATGCAATACTTTCTGCTTCTTTGTTTCTTCCAATTGGTAACTCCCCAGTTTATAGCAAAAAGTCTTATTGTTAGTCCCTCCATGCATGACCTTGCACTTCACAATATTAAATTTCATCCCTTTTCTATTGCTCCAGTTTACAAAGTCATCCACATCTTCCTCTATGATATTCCAATCTACTTCCATGTTGTCAATACCTCTCAATTTTGTGTCATCAGTAAATTTAACTAGCACACTCCCACTTTTTGTGCCAAGGTCAGTAATAAAAATATGATTGGTCCTAACACTGATCCCTGAGGAGCTTCACTAATAACCTTCACCCAGTCTGACCGAATGACTCACTTTTCAGAATGACTTACTGCAGACTCCTCTTTAACCAGTTCCTTATCCACCTTTCAATTCTCACATTACTCCCCATCTTCTCCAAGTTAACTAATAATTTCCCATGTGTAACTATATCAAATGCCTTACTGAAATCTAGGTAACATAGATCCACTACATTTCCTTTGTCTAAAAAATTAGTTTTATCCCCATAGAAAGAGATTGGGTTGGTCTGGTGCGATCTACATTTTTTAAAACCATATTGTATTTTACCTTTTGTTTACTCCATTACATTGACTACTTTCTCTTCAAAATTTGTCCGAAGATCATGCATATAATTGAGATCAAACTAATAGGCCTATAGTTTCCCAGATCACTCCCCCTTAAAAATAGGAACTCTATTAGCAATTCTCCCATCATAGGGTGTGAACCCCTCTTTATAGATTAATTTAAAATCCATGCTATTGTGCTTGCAATTTCATGTTCCAGTTCCTTTATTATTTTTGGCTAGAGATTATCTTCTTTCTCCTTATCTAGTTCCATTAAGCTTCTTGAGTCTGATTTCCAGCATGGATGTGGTCGTTTCTATCTCCTATCCCCATTGCCACTCTGCCACTATCCTTTAAGTTTCTTCATTAGCCTCATTAAAAACTGCAGCAAAATATTTGTTTAGGTTTGAGGCCATGGCTAGATAATCTTTAATCTCCACCCCATCCTCTATAATTACAAACAGTTAAAGAAAGAAGTTTGGAATAGGTCAATAAGGGCTGCATCTAAATCAAAGCTGAGAGAGACAAATGTTCATGCTTTCTGGAATATTGCAGCTAAACTAGATATAGCGGTACAGACAACAGTCTTTAAATAAATATTAAATTAGAATTACAATCAATGTTGCCTTGCTTTTTTCCTATTCCTTTTAATACAAACACTAAAGAAAACGATGCAACAAATATAGGTTTAGATTTCCCTGCCTAAGCAAATATTATAGAAGAGTAACAAAGTTTTCGATTTTTTTTTAAACATATGAACTTCCTAAATAAACCAAACAATTTCTAAACACCTCCTCTTATATTCAGATTTGAAAAGGATTTCAAATGACAAAAAGTGATTACCTGGAATTTATCAAGCTTATGTCTAATGTTCACGAAGTCCCCTTTTCATGATTTTAGTAATGTGAAGAGGCCAAAATATATGGGTGAGTATAATTTACTTAAACTTTAAGGACTGTTGTATTAATTTAAATGGAATAAAGAGTCCCAAAGTGTCAAAGGTGCTAATATAATCCAGTCACTGAACAACATTATACAGTTTTAAATAAGATTTGGGGTTTGGTATACAGAGATCTCATATTGCTTAGTACCATGGCAAATACACTATTAAAAAATGCATTTAAACTTCAATTAAGGAAATAGCAATGAAGGAAAAACAGTTCAAGCATTCGAAATGCAAGGTATTAAATAAAGGCTTTCATTTTAACACCATCTCTTGTTCCCTTTTCCTTTATCTGCAAAGAGTTTAGAGGGAAAATTCCGCTTCTGACAGTCTCTTCGGCTGCGTCTACACTGGTAAATTAAGTCGACAAGCTTGGCTTAAGTCAACTTAATTTGCCCTGCGTCTACACTACACTTTGCTTAAGTCGACTTAAGCAGCTTGCTTAAGTCAACTTAAGCAAAATAAAGGCGACTTAATGAAAATTAAGTCGACCTTATTAAGCCTAGATTTAAGTAGCCTTAAGGCTTAATTCGACTTTTTAAAGTCGAATTAAGCCAGTGTAGATGTGGGGTAGCCCTAAATCGACTTAGGGCTACCCCAGGACTACACCACTGCCCTCCCTGCCGGGGGGGCACAGAGGGAGCCTGGCATGCCCCCCAAAGGGCAGGGCAGAGCCATGTGTGTGATGCTGTCTGGATTTAGGGAAGCATTTATGATATTATTTTCAATGGATATCTCATAAATGCTATAATCCATAGGAACTATGTTATGTTTGGTATCAATAGAAAGGGAGTAATTTGCTGGGAATGATTATATAGTTTATGTCTAGGAATTCTATTTCGATTAGAAGTTAGGAATTTGGTGTTATCTCTATACTTTAATGTATGTTATTTTATTGAAATACCTGAGAGAGGTGGGTGTGTAAAACCATTGTGTCCTTAATGTTTAAGAATGTGCCAGGAGAATAGTCCCAGGGAGTTACCTGATGAGCCATTAAGAACACAATGGTTGTATTCGTTATATCCTTAATGGCTCATCAGGTAACTCCCTGGTTAACCACCTCTCTCAGGTATTTCAATAAAATAACATAAGTTAAAGTATAGAGATAACACCAAATTCCTAACTTCTAATCGAAATAGAATTCCTAGACATAAACTATATAATCATTCCCAGCAAATTACTCCCTTTCTATTGATACTAAACATGACATAGTTCCTATGGATTATAGCATTTATGAGATATCCATAGAAAATAATATCATAAATGTTTCCCTAAATCCAGACAGCATCACACACAGGGCTCTGCCCTGCCAGGGTCCCTGTACCCCTTTGCCCCATTGCACACAAGGGGTACCTCCCTCTGCCACCGTGGACCTGCCCAAGGTCCCCTTAGCCCCACAAAGTCGACCTAGTGCATCCAGTGTGGATGCTCTAGGTTGACTTTGTAAGTTCCCGTTTAAGTTTACTTTAATTTTAAGTTTAGACCCACTAAGTCGACTTAACTAAGTCGACTTAGTTAAAGTCGACTTAAAAATGCAAGTGTAGACATAGCCACTATGTGGTGACACTAGACTCTGACTCTCTCTCTCTCTGTCTCCGCCTGGTTAGGACATCTCTCATGATAAGGCTGATGAAGTCCTAGGGTTGCTGTAGACAGTGGGGGCAACAGACAAGCTTGCACTAGTACCCAGTTTTATTCCCCAAAGTTTATTTTTTTAAGGACATCAAACTGGAGTGGTGAATGAAATAGCTCATTATTTCCACCAATTAGGCCTAATTTCTGACACAACGCTTTTGGTTTCTGGTTTCTGGTCCCACACTTATCTTGCATGAGTGTCACATTGTCCTTGAGTTAAATCAGCAGGCCTTTTCTTTGGGCAAATTCTGACTGTTTTGCCTTTGCAATGTTACTCGTCGACATTTATTGTTATAGGTTATTGTGACATCTTATGAATTTAGACCTGCTTTTTCACAGCTGCACTGACAGTTAGAGTAAATTCATAGGACCAGTTCTAACAACAGGACTCTGCATTTCCACAAAGAGATGTCAAGCAGTTTAGTGCTATGTTCACAAGGGGGATATATAGAATAATAGAACCATAGTCGTAGTAGGGACCACAAGGGTCAGCTAGTTTAATGCCCTGCCAAGATGCAAAATTTGTTGTGTCTAAACCATCCAAGATGATAGTTATCCAGCCTCCGTTTGAGAACCTTCAGTGAAGGGGCTTCCATGACAACCCAAGGTAGTCTGTTCCATTTTCCTACGCTTCTGACAGTAAGGAAGGATTTTTTTTCTGAGATTTAATCTAAATTATTACTCTGTACTTTGAACCCATTGCCTCTGTGGCAAGAGAGAACCACGTTTCTCCATTTTTATAGCAGACTTTCAAGTATTGAAAAATCACTATAAGGTCCACCCTTATTCTCTTTTCCAAATTAAAAACACCCCGTTCTTTCAGCCTTTGCTCATCTTTTTCACTCACATCTGGCTCCTATCCAGTTTCTCTACATTCTGTCTATTCATTGGTGAATTTACACCTGCTTTTTCACAGCTGCACTGACAATTAGAGTATTTCAGCTGAGGGCTAACCAACATTGAGTTGAGTGGTACTGTCACCTCTTGTTACTTGCATGATATGCATCTGTTAATGTAACCCAAAATTGCATTTGCTTTTTTTTGCGACAGCATTGCATGCTTGACTCATGTTGAGGTTGTGATCCACTGCTACTCCCACTTCTCGGCAGTGCCGTGGTCAAGCAGTTATCCCCCATCCTGTATTCGTGCATTTGTTTTTAGTTCCCTAAGTGTAGCATCTTAACTGAGCACTGTTTAAATTCATGTTGTTGTTTATAACCCAGTTCCGCAATTTACCAAGATCCCTTTGAATTTTAACTCTAGTCTCCAAAGGGATCACTATGCTCTCTATTCCTAAATTCAGGTAATTAATAAAGATGTAAAATAACTAGGACTGTCTATTAACAATAATAATAATAATAATAATTAATAAAAAGCACTGATCACAGTTAACTCAAGCTATTAACTCAAAACAAATTAACTAGATTAAAAATGAATCAAGATTAACACAGTTTTAATAACTGTTAAACAATAATAGAATGCCAATTTAAATTTATTATACATATTTTGCTTTTCCACATTTTCAAATATATTGCTTTCACTACAGAATGCAAAGTATATAGTGCTCATGTTATAGTATTATTTTTATTACAAATATTTGCACTGTAAAAAAGATAAAAGAAATAGTATTTTTCAATTCACTGCATACAAGTACTGGATTGCAGGGCAAGCTCTTTATTGTGAAAGTGCAATTTACAAATGTAGATTTTTTTTGTTAGGTAACTGTACTCCAAACTGGTATAATGTAAATCTTGAGCACCCTCAAGTCCATTCAGTCCTACTTCTTGGTCAGTTAATTGCTAAGACAAACAGGTTTGTTTAGATTTACAGGAGATAATGCTGTCTGCTTCTTATTCACGTCACCTGAAAGTGAGAAAGGGTGTTTGTATGGCACTATCATAGCTGCGTTGCAAGGTATTTACATGCCAGCTATGCTAAACATTCATATGCCCCTTCATGCTTCAGTCACCATTTCAGAGGACATGCGCCCATGCTGATGGAGGCCATGCCTACAGTTACCTATGCCATGACACGGCTGAGCTGCTCAGCACCAAACTCACACCTAAGCCATGTCAGGATTCTCAAGC
Organism: Pelusios castaneus; assembly: GCA_007922175.1. Taxonomy (NCBI): domain Eukaryota; kingdom Metazoa; phylum Chordata; order Testudines; family Pelomedusidae; genus Pelusios; species Pelusios castaneus. The sequence continues at coordinate 2,490,160 of ML685782.1, forward strand.
GAGGCATTCCCCTCCTGTCTTCCCTGCATGGCTAGACCCAGTAGGCATTTGCCAACCTCATCTATTTTGCACAAAAGACAACTAGATGGAGAATGTGGTGGTGATGGTAATGTCCCCCTTACACCCGATGGGTGGCCCAGCGGTTTAGGCACTCAGTGGGGAAGTTAGAAATCTAGGTGTATGTATCAGCTCTGAATAAGGCATAGTGGTGATATTAACCCAGGTGTCCCACAGCCTGAATGACAGCTTTGATCCTAGGGCTATTGAATATGAAAGGCGGGAAACTCCCACCATCTCCTCCTCAGCTTTGCTTAATAAAGGACTGATGTGGCTGAAGTGCCTAACTCCAGAAAAAGGTTCATGGTAATGAATCCTAACTGGAGATTGGGCCGGAGTGAGGCACCCGAATTAGACACCTAACGCCCATTGAGGGGTTGGTGTTTAGACTCCATCAGTCTCCTTAGTATTTCCTATTGGCTAGCTTACGCAGCTCCCACTTATCCTGCTGGTTTCTGGAAATCCCGTTTTAAGACACGTAACTTTCTCTGTGCAGCGTACAGAGAGAGTTCACAAAACCTCAGTAGAAGTTGCATGTTGTGAACCTTGTACATTTATTTGAACTAACACAGACTTATGAAGGTTAGCTAATGCCAGCCAAATTAATTTCCTTGCGTTTTTCATCCTCTGTTTGTGCTACCTCTTTTAAATTCCTTTCTGAAGCTATAGGACCAGATTCTCAAACCCACTAAAGCTTTGAATCTGGAAGATGACATTCATATCTTAATTTTACACATCAGTAGCTCATTGACTATAAAGTTAACATATGCATCAGTATTCGCAGGATCAGATCCTACATTTGATTTGACCTGCTCCATTTGCTAATGGAAGCTTACATAAATACCACTGAATTTATGTCTCCTTTTGAATATGTCTGCAAGGTATTTTGAATACCATTCTCTTCCCCTGGAAGTTAATGGGAAAACTGCCATGAACTTCAATAGGAGAAGGATCAAGCCTTTTCTTCCAGGAGACTGACTGAAGCAGAAATCTCTTTTTTGGACCAATTTAATTTCCTTATCGAACTGCACATTTAAGCTATTTTATTACTCATTTAGAGTGGAAATTCATCAACAGCTTTTCTCCCCTCCCTGGAATGATGCTTTCCTCATTTGCACTCACCTCATTTAAAAATAAAAATGATTCTGACTGTGAAGTGCTACAAAGGACACTTTCACCCAGAAGGTTTCTTCTTTCTTTGCTGTGACAAAACACCTGCGACCAACTCATTATTCTGGCTTTTCAAGACGTGAGTATGGGTTCCCTCCCCTCCCTCCTTCCACTGTTCATCCACAGTGCAATCAAGCATATAGTTCCTGATCTTATGGACCATTTGAAAATGATGACTCATTGTTAGGAGCACTGAGCTGGTCATTAACATTTAAAGTAAGGTTATCAAAGTTTTTTTCAGTTGTGGTCCTTGAGGTAGATTTGAGGAATGACTTGCAGCCAATTATTGCACTGCCTGCCTTATGGTCCCTTCAACTCTGCACTACGCTCATCCTTTTCTTTTTCTAAAAGCAAGCTGCTCAATGACTTTACTGTTTGGATCAAGTGAAATTCTAAAGTCTCCACAGGACCATTAGCAAAAACCTTGCATGAGCAAATTGAAATATGACAGCTTTGTGTTCACTTTACATCTTTCTTTCTTTCTTTCTTTCTTTCTTTCTTTCTTTCTTTCTTTCT
>ML685782.1:2491912-2535577 GCA_007922175.1 Pelusios castaneus
TCTTTCTTTCTTTCTTTCTTTCTTTCTTTCTTTCTTTCTTTCTTTCTTTCCAAAAGTAGAATCCTCTAGCATCATATTCCCAAACACCAATGATGTACATGTAAAAACATTTTCCACGACCCTTTATAAAGCACAGAATCAACCTTAAAAACCAGGTAAATGGATATTTTTATTCTGTCATAAATTTGCTGCAACTATATTGTCTGTGGGCTTTTGACTATCCATAATAAAAGATCTGTATACATGTTAGAGAGCGAGAGAGAGAGAGAGAGAGAGAGAGAGAGCTCCTTTCATCCTGAAGTGCTTCACAAAGATGGACCCAATTTCACAATCAGGCACATTCCAATTCCGTATGCTTTTTCAGGGCAGGGAAGTTCAGTTTAGCAAGGTCTTGGATTAGTGCTATGCCCTTGAAGATTCTTCTGCCAGCACTGTTACTGGTAGTAGAAAATGGACTGACACACAGACCTTTCCCCCGTAGCAGGGGTGGGAGAAATTGCTGGTCAAGCACCTGTATTGTGGCATAGGATTGGTTACGCAGGCCACACAGGACCTCTCTATTTAAAAGTTTCATCCATCTCCAGCACTGAACGGGCAATGAACACAGTGACCACATCATTGCATGTGTGTGAAAAGTTGTTTCTGTCCTGGCAAGTCTGAATTTTTAACCCGTAGGATTGACAGCAAAAAAAAATTAAAAAAATAAAAAATAAAATCCCACAGTTGGAAAAAGAAAATCTGGTAAGAGTGCATGAGCTCCCAGCTCTGTCATTTCTTCACGAAACATTCATCTGCCGAACATTCCAAAATGAAATATTTATTCAAACACCCTGCTGGTTTCCGTTCAAGGTGGTTGTGTTTGCTCCGGAAGACGCACAGATGGCTCTGTTCACTCAGGCTGCATTCTTTGCACATCACCAGTTAATTTGCTTCATTCTCATTCCTCAGCAAGCCTTTCAGCATCTGTAGTTATCAGACCTGCCAGGGCACACCTGTGGCCGGGTACAGCTTGCTCCATGCTCCTGACTCTCAGGGGAAGAGCTCAAGCAATTGCATTCAAGCAATAGATGGAAAAATGGATTATTGCTTTCCTTGTAACCTGGGCTGCGTGCAGGCCACATGTTGGTGAATCATAAATGCAGAGAAACAATATTCCCTTGGAGAAAGGTTGCATAGCTGGAAGGTGGCAGTTTGAGCAACAGCAATCATTTCTAGCACAGCCCTGAAACAGCGGGAGCAGAGGAAGTGGAAAGGAGTAATAGTCAAAGAAAAGAGAGCCTTTGTATACTAAATTTTAAGGGCTGCCTGTCTTAATGATGGGGTGGCCCACAGATGCTCTCCCTTCACTTCCTTTCATGGAATATCTCTGCACTAGAGAGCTTACAGGGCAGGAAGCTCTCCCGCCCCTATAGCGCTGCCCACCCCAATGCTTATATCAGTGTAACTTACAGTGCCCAGGGTGTGGTTTATTGACGTTATTCACCCCTCCTCCCTGAGCAAAATAAATTACACAGCTACAAGCTGCAGTATAGACATAGCCTTTAGTGCCTCTGGTATGCTTTAGCCCCACTGGTATGCCTGGCCAGGCACCGAGGCTGGTCAGTAGAGAGGGGGGAGCCAGAGTTTCTACTCCTCATCCCCTCCTTACCCACTTCTCTGTAGTGTTTGGACAGCCCCTGCTCTTCCCCACTCTGGTTTCCCCACTCTGAGCAGGTCCAAATAAAGGGAGGGGGAATGGGGGAAATGCTGTGTTCACCCTTACTGTCCTGCCAGAAGACTGTGATAACCTAGCCATATATGGTACAGCTACTCTCTAAATGACACACTAAACATTGGTTGTCTTTACTTTACCCGAGCAGAGATGGGTGGCATTAACCACAAGATGCAAGTCAAATGGTAGTAAGGAAAATCTATCTGGATTTACATCCTCTGTTGTGTGGCCAGTGTTTCAAGATTTTTCTGCTAGAATGCAAACTCCATTTTTACCAGTAGATTAATTTGAAATTCTGCAGCGAGGCTCTCAGCAAAAGGGCTTATCTCCAATGACATTATTCTTGCTACAGATTTGGGAAGAGTATCCTTCCTGCCTGTCTGTGATTTATATGAGGAATAGTTTCATGTGCTTCAGTTTTTGACAGGGCTCAGATCTACTTGAAAATGAACCTCTTGATGCAGAATTCTCATCAGGCAATCAATATCTGACCTCTATATCAGGGTGAACCATAGATAGGCAGAGACTGGCTGACGCCTTTGAGCAGGAAAGTAACACTGAGCTTTAAGAGGAGCTCAAATAGATCCAATTCCCGTTTGGATCTAATATTGGGAAAAATCATATTAAAATGAATGGATGACCACCACTCTATGTGCCTTTCTCCTGAGAATTTCAGTGAGACAATGTTGCAAGTCAGTCTCTGGCAGCCTTTCTCACACTCAGTAGCACTTCGTCTGTGATTTTTCATAGCTACTAAATCAGCAGAGTGAGTTCTACTTAATATAAAGGTGTCAAGAATATGGCCCAAACTGAACCGCTTCAACATCTCTGTGAGATAGGTTCTTATTTCCCTTCAGGTAAATTGAGACAAGAGAGGCAGAATCAAAAACAAGTTATTAACTATGTGTCATATAGTAGAGCCCAAAAACCCCAACAGGAAACAAGATCCAGTGATAAAAGGGTGGAAAGAGGGGAGGAATAAGGAGGTTGTGGGTAACGTAGTAAGATGGTTATGTGGGTTATCAATGCACAAAACATAAAGGTTCCAAGTCAATGGAAGAGTGAGGGACAGAACACAGGAGTTCTGTGTCCCTACTCTAATCACTAGATCCCTTTCAAAGTACATGTTTATTGGAACTCTTTAATGAAAATGAAAATGACCGAATAGCCACACTACATGTTTTTCAGGTATGATTTTCACTGGAGGGTGAAGATATAAGGTCTCCAACACAGATTGAAGGTCATTGGGATTTGAGAACCTTGCTTAGCCTGTTTTGGAAAAAAAAAATCACAGTAATCATCATTTTAGTTTTCTGATTTTTCCATTCTTGGATATTCTGGTCATACGGGTAGATGAATGTCAAGGGGCACCAGATTATAATCATCTGTAGTCAAGATGAAAGTCAAAAGAAATTCAGTGGTGTCACTTTATGTAAATGTTTTCTTTGGTTTTGATCCATATGGTTTCAAACCTCCCACATTTTACTTTGTGTTAAAAGTTGTAGGGATGGGCCTAACCTGAAACCCTGGATACAAACATTTCCAAGTTTTGATGGCAATTAATAACCTAACTTAGATCTTGAGCAACAATTCCAAAGTGGCCTCTTTCTTTATTTTGGAGTGTCCCCAAACCAGTTGTAAGAGTGTCATTCACTGATAAGCATGCCCTTGGGGCTGGGTACAGTGCAGTAGGCTCTCCTCCTATTTGTGCTGTCATCTGATAGCCACACTTGGAATCATAGTCTATGTCTACACTTGTTAATTTAGGTTGACTTTAGCTAAGTTGACTTAGCATGTCCGCACCTAAATTTTAAGTCAACTTAGGGGAGAACTTAAAAAGTTGACCTAGAGCATCCACACTGGAAGCCTAGGTCAACTTCTAGGGGCTAGGTGGATCTGGGAGAGGTCCACAGGGGCGGGGGAGGGCACCCCTTGCCAAGTGCCAGGGGGCTCAGCCTTTGCCCCATTGTAACTGGGTACAATGGGGCAAAGAGGGACAGGAACCCTGGCAGGGCATAGGGGCAGGTTGGGCAGAGCTCTGCCCTGCCCTGTGGGGGGGCATGCCAGGCTCCCCCTGTGCCACCTCCCTCGGCAGGGAGGCTAGTGGGGGAGTCCTGGAGAGCCCTAAGTCGACTGACTTAGGGCTACTCTGTGTCCACACTGGCTTAAGTCGACTTTAGAAAGTTGACTTAAGCCTAAAGTCAACTTTAAACTAGGTATAGTAAAGTCAACTTAATTTTCCTTAAGTCGACTTAAGCAGCTTGCTTAAGTCGACTTAAGTGTAGACCCTAAGACTCTATGGGTGCGTCTACACTTGTAAATTAAGTTGACTTAAGCTTGCTTAAGTCAACTTAAGGAAAGTGTAGTGTAGAAGCAGAGTGAATTAAGTCGACTTAAGCAAGCTTAAGTCGACTTAATTTGCAAGTGTAGATGCACTCATAGAATCTTCGGGTCTACACTTGTAAATTAAGTTGACTTAATTTACTCTGCATCTATATTACAATTTCCTTAAATCAACTTAAGCTGCTGCTTAAATCGACTTAAGGAAATTTTAAGTCGACTTATTAAGACCTCCTTTTACTTCGACTTCCTGGCTAAGTTGACTTTATTAAGTCAACTTAAGCCAGTGTAGATGCGGATTAGCCCTAAATCAACTTAAATGGCTTCCAGAGCTCCCTTCTCCTCGCCCTGACCTTCCTCCCAGAGTTCCTGGCACAGGAAGCCTACGCTGGCCAATCACGGGGCAGGACACAGCCCTGCCCTCCCTGAAGCTCAGACCCAATCAGGCCTGCCTCTGAGACAATGGCAGAGCAGGGCAGACAGCGCCGCAGTCGGGCACATCCTGGAGCCACCAAGAAATCTTGGCCTTGATATGCATTGCCAAGGGCTATACCCGGGACACCCAGCAGGTCCGGGTGAAAATAAATGACCTGAGGCAGGGCTATCAAAAGGCCCAGGAGGCGAGCCTCACGACAGGGGCAGGCCCCCCCCCCCACCTGCCGCTACTACCCGGAGGTGCACGGCTTCCTGGGTCAGGAGAGTGGGGGCTTCCCCATGCACACAGTCAACTCTGCTGAGCTTCCCGCCCCTGACGATGTCCAGGAGGAGGGCTCGGTGGAAGGGATTGTGGTGTTGGAGGAAGGGGAGACCAGCCGGCCCTAGGAGCCAGAGGGCACCTCGCCACCTCTGGACCCAGCTGCCAGCCTGGAGCTGATCCCTGCCTCGGTGCCTGACCCAGTCTCCCAGCAGGAGGAAGAGGAGCAGGTTCCCCCCTCTGAGGAAGACGCAGTCGACACCTCCTGCATCTGCTGGTGAGTGCTTCCCCCTCTCTCCATCCCCCCACAGCCAGGGCCAGGCATGCCTGTGGGAAAGTCTAGCAGTGGCTGCTCGAGCAGATGCTCACCGTCCTCGAGCGGCAGACGCAGGCCATGGAGCGCATGGAGGAGCGCCTTTTCTCCCAGGGCCCATCCTGCTCCCCGGAAGTGGCTCTCCTCGGTGGCGGCCCAGGACCCGGGGCAGATGCCAGCAAGCCAGAGACCGACCTCCTGAAGGCTACTGACTCCGACCCCTTCCCCCGATCTCCCGCTCGCTCCCCAAACCTCTTCACTCCCCCCAAACCTCCCAAACCCTCTCCCTCTCTCGACCATCTTCACTCCCCCCAAGCCCCACAGCTCCCAACCCCCATGGGGGACGGGAGACACTTCCTGGCTGCCACATGCCATACTTCCCATCATGCACCACTCCTAGGTCCCCCTAGCCCCTGCCAGTTGACTTAAGCATCAAGTGGAGATGCTCTAGGCTGATTTTGCAAGGTCGACTTTAAGTTGCCCTAATTTTATACTGTAGATGTGCTAAGTCGACTTAACAAAGTTGACTTAAAGGTGACTTATTTGACCAAGTGCAGACATAGCCTTAGAGTTGTAAGGGACCTCATGAGGTCATCTAGTCCTACCCACTGCTAAAAGCAGGACCACTCCCACTAAATCATCCCAGCCAGGTTTTGTCTAACCGGTCCTTAAATGTTTCCAAAGATAGAGATTCCACCACCTCCCTAGGTAACCCATTCCAATGCTTCACCAACCTCCTAATAACCAATCTCAACCTCCCCAGCTGCAGCTTGAAACCATTGCTCCTTGTTCTGTCCTCTGTCACTACTGAGAACAGCCTAGTTCCCTCCTCTTTGGAGCGATGTTCAAGTACTTGAAGGTTGCTGTCAAATCCTCCCGCAGTCTTCTCTTCTGCAGACTAAATAAGCCTAGTTCTTTCAGTCTCTCCTCATAAGTCATGCTTCAGTCCCCTAATCATTTTCGTTGCCCTCCACTGGACGCTTTCTAATTTGTCCACATCCTTTCTGTAGTGGGGAGCCCAAAACTGGACACAGTATTCCCGATGCGGCCTGACCAGTGCCGAATAGAAGGGAATAATCACATCCCTCAAGCTGCTGCCAAGAATCCTACTGATGCAGCCCAATATGCCATTGGCTTTTTTGGCAACAAGAGCACACTGTTGACTCATATCCAAGGTTCCATCCACCATAACCCCAAGGTTCTGTTCTAAAATGCTGCTACTTAGCTGATCAGTCCCCAGCCTGTAGCAGTACATGGGATTTTTCCATTCTACATGTAGGACTTTGCACTTGTCCTTGCTGAACCTCATGAGATTTCTTTTGGCCGAATGCTCCAATTTGTCTAGGTCTCCCTGAATCCTGTCCCTGCTCTCCAGTGTAGCTACCATTCCCCCCAGCTTGGTGTCATCCACGAACTTACTGAGCATGCAATCCATCCCATCGTCCAGATCATTAATGAAGATGTTGAACAGAACCAGCCCCAGAACTGACCCCTGGGGCATTCCACTCATTACTGGTTGCCAACTAGACATGGAGTCACTGATTCCTATGTGCTGAGCCTGATGATCTAGCCAGTTTTCTATCCACCTTATGGCCCATTCATCCAACCCATACTTCCTTAACTTGCCAACAAGAATGCTGTGGGAAACCTTATGCAAAGCTTTGCTAAAGTCGAGGTATATCATGTTGACAGCTATTCCCACCTCCATGAATCCAGTCATCTCCTCATAAAAGCAATCAGGTGGTTCAGGCACGACTTGCCCTTGGTAAACCCATGCTGATTGTTCCTGATCACACGATTTTCTTCCAAGTTTTTCAGAATGGATTTTTTTTGAGGACCTGCTCCTTGAGATTTCCAAGGATTGAGGTGAGGCTTATTGGTCTGTAGTTCCCTGGATCCTTCTTTTTCCCTTTCTTGAAGATAGGTACTATATTTGCCTTTTTCCAATCATCCGGGACCTTTAACAGGACTAGGAACACTTTAAATCTTTACTCCAACGTGAAATTGCAGATCTAGAATTCATATGGAAATTTGACACCATTACATTAGGTCTGAATAGAGATTTGGGCTGACTCAGCCATTACCAAAGGTGATTTTCCCCTCTTTTAACACTCTCACCTTCTTATCTGTTGTTCCACACTGTTTGAACCAAAACAACTTGTTTGGTGTGCTGAAAAGGACTGAACTGACCTTGTGACTTACCCTTTTCTGTGTTTATTCACCCGACATGCTATAGCTTCCATTTCATGCATGTGGCGAAGTGAAATTTTACCCACAGAAGGTCGTGAAATAAATAAATGTATTAGTCTTTAAAAATACCACAGGACTCCTTGGGTGCGTCTATACTTACAAATTAAGTCGACTTAAGCTTGCTTAAGTCAACTTAATTTACTATGCGTCTACACTACACTTTCCTTAAGTCGACTTAAGCAGCTGCTTAAGTCAATTTAAGGAAAAATTAAGTCAACTTCATAAATACCTCGTTTTAAGTCGACTTTGCTGGCTAAGTCCACTTTAGAAAGTTGACTTAGCCAGTGTGGATGTGGAATAGCCCTAAGTCGACTTTAAGGGCTTCCCCACTGCCCTCCCTGCCAGGGTGGCTGGCACAGCCACAGCCTGGCGTGTCCTCCCCTCCCCCAAAGGGCAGGGCAGAACCCTGCCCACCCTGCTCCTATGCCCTGCCAGGGTCCCTGTCCCGCTTTGCCCCATTGTACCAAGGTCGACTTAAATTAAGCTAAGTTGACTTAAATTAACAAGTGTAGACATAGCCCTTGTTTGTTTTAGTAATTTCTTCATCAGGAGACTTTGTTCCACTTCCCTTTTAAGGCAGTCGCTGACCATTCAGGAACCATCTACCACTCCTTCCTGGGAAGCTCCCAGCTCAGCTGTGTCTAGTCCTTTTAACTCCTCCTTCCAGGCTTGATGCTTACTGCATTATCCTCCGACAAGGCTTAATGAATCATAGGCTGTCATTAACCCCTTCTGGCCTAGTGTAGGGTCGGTATGCACCTTCACACCAAGGTATGAATGCATTGGAATTTTGGATTGTTTGAATTCCAGATTGAAATTTTGTAGCTTGGATCCATTCTGTACTTTTTTTATCTGGGCAAAACCCACATATTCTGCATTACTGTGATGAATAGGCATAAGTTCACTTGAAACAGGCCCTGGTTTGGTTGAAAGATTGTGAGCTTCAGCAAATTTTTCAGAGAAATGAACATCAAAGCAATGACTTTGCAAGCAGAGTTGTGTATACACAGATGGATCCAGTTGAAGGATAAGTCTCTTGTGTGTATTATATTTCAGTTTCAGATCAATCTGAACTGCTTCTAAATTTCATTGCAAATAGTATAACTCTACACAAGACGTCTCTATGAGTTATATGTGAGTTCTTGCATCAAATTAATGAGCTGGATGCAGGAATCACTGGGTGAAATTCAAAGGCCTGTGTCATACTGGAGGTCAGACAAGATGATTAAAGTCGTCCTTTCTGGCATTAAAAAATCTATGAAAAGCCCTCCTTAGCAGGAGCGTCTTCTCCAGAAAGAACATTAGATTTTCTGACTGCTTTACTGGTTAACAAAATGATGAGCTCTCTAGAAGACCGAGTTCTAAAATAAAACAAAAACACACACAGATAGTAAATACATACAGAGAGAATCAAAGACCCAACAAATAATTCACTGCAGGCTGATCATCCACTCTGTACAGTTGAAGTCAATTTTCTCTTAACATGTTCATTCCTTTGTCAGACATCTATATTCTGTGTACAGAAAGTTCATAGAATAGGCAGCATTGATATAATTAGCATATAGCAGATGTATTTATTTTGCTGTTCTAATACTCTCTCTAGCTTATTGGGAAGAGAGAGTTTGCTTAGCTTAATAGTCTCTTTTTTTCTGGTCAGCTATGCACTTAAAAATGTGTCCCTATAAATAGAAGATAAGTTGAGACTTGTACAGTATAAATATTTTAGAAAATTTATGTTTGTATTAGGCCTTACTTTAGCAGAACTTTAATGCACTGCAAATATTGCAGTCACTTAGTTAAAAAAACAAACAATTGCACACATATTAAAGCGAAAAGGCTCTCTTCAGTTTTGAAGATGCAAAGACACAACTATTTCACATGTTTATTGACAAACACTCACCATTCATCTGGCGATTCCTGTCCTACCATCACTTGTTAACTCTGAAGATAAACTCAGAGGATATTGGGATACTCTGTCATGCTATTGGCTAAGCCGGCCACCGGCTATCTTGTACTGTAAACACAGGACGTTCAGCCAGCAGATTTAGCAAAGTCACAGGACTCGTTGTTTGGCGTATATCATAAATAGGGACCCATGGTAGAAAAACCTGTGAATAAATAGAGTATTGTATCTTTAGGGGAGTCCTTCTGACACTCTTCAATAACAGAATAGTCCATTAAAATCTCCCCATACTACACTGAGTGGCATCGGAGATAGTTTGAAAGTTATCTGGTTTATAATGCTCCACAGTGAGTTTGACCAACCCCCTTCACCCTATACCAGATTCATTCTCATTGGTGAGAATGGTTGTAATCTGGAGCAATTTCATTTTTGCCATCTGGCGGATCACAGATGTAACTGCAGAAACAGGAGTCCATGTTCCCTAGGGACACATTGACAAAGTTTGAAAACCAGAAGAAGAAACTCAAACTGGATCAGATCTGAATTCTCTCAAGCTTTAGGTTGAGCTTTGTGGTTTGGGTCACACGTCCGCCCCCAAAAGGTTTATTAAATCCTTTACATTTTTGAATTACAAGTGAAAGTGTGATACTCCAGTCAGCAACCAAATGCAGAGGGTAGATCTACAGTGCCCACCATTTTTGGCAGCAGTCAAATGGAGACATGCAAGTTAATTAAAATAACTTGCATATCTCAGTTCAACTGCCCTACACCAGGTCCAGTCTCTGCTACTCCAGTTGCTGGGGTGGTCTAGCTAGATTGGTTTCCCAGTTGACTGAGCAGGTCTTCTCAGACCTGATTTCTTGATCAAGAAGGTCGATCTGATGGTGGCAATTTTGCTGCCGTCAGCAAAGACTAGCCCAGAGACTGCTACCCTAGCAAGATGAAGGGGGTAAAACAGGGTCTAGTCAGGGCTACACTTCTCTCAGTACTGCACTGGGCCCAGAACTAGGCAAGGGAGACCCCCCCTCCTCTTGTGACAGTAGGGCCCAGGGGTGACTCCTTTTCACCCTACCAGTTGGCCTTGGGGGACAACTGCAGAGAGGAGCCAATCAGAGACTCCAGCCCTAGGAGCAGAAGCCAAAGCTGGCACTTCTGGGAATTCCAGTTAAAACTGTAGAAAGTGCTGACTTTCTCTGTCATCTGCTTATTGGCTGTTTGCTCCAACAATCCCTCTTTCCCCACCCCATTCTATTCTTTGCCCTTCCTACTTAGATGATCCTTAGCTAAGTAAACTCCCTTCCCTCCATCCCCCAAAAACTCATGGACCTAGCTTATTATTCTCAAATCACAATACTCAATCTGCTTGTCTGTTATAGCAGTGGTTCTCAACCCGTAGTCTGTGGACCATGTTTAACGGGTCTGTGAAAGGCTTAGACTAAAAACCAATTGAACAAATTTGGCTATATGTACAGACAAAAAATTTCCAAAGGGGACTGCACCCACATTTAAATTTCTAGAGCAGTCTTCAAATGGGGGGGGGGGGAAATGGAGAACCACTATTATATATAGCCCTTCCCCCACCCACGTCTGTCTTTTCTAGTTAGACTGTACGTTCTGGGGAAGGGACCGTCACTACTCTGTGTTTGTACAGCGCCTACCACATTGGGATCATGACCCATGGGTCCTATGGTCTGTGGCAATACAAACAAATAATAAGAAGCATCATATTGGTAACTTTTCTCTGCAGTGCTTGCTTGTTTTGGCTGTAAGCAATTAGTTAAGACCCATTTGTACTGGACTGCTAATCTGTGTTCTATTGTTCAGCCCCTAGGTGATACTATGTGTAAATTACCTTATTCAAAGCAAACCTCAGTCATACCTGGCTGAGCATCAAGGGATTTTAGGAGGGACACATCTGGTATGTGTAAGCAAGTTCTGTAGCCAGTCCACATCTGGTACAGGAAAATGACATGGCGTCAGGAGTAAAAAGACTCAAACAGAAAGAAGTTGCAGGTAGAAGGAACACTACCACAGGTTCAGGATCTCATCAACACACCACTCTTCAATACCTCAGAGAACTTTGGCTTTGGCAAATCTTCACAATGGACAAACTGGAAGCAATATTTTGCAAGAATTGGAGTTGCAACCAAACTCCACAAAGAAACTAAAAACATACAGGCATCTTCTTTAATTTATGCTATGGGGAAGCAGAGAGACACTATCTTTAAATTCTTTAACTTTACCACCATCTCAAAGGTGACTATGAAAGAGTTCTGCATAAGTTTGATGCCCACTTTATACCTGAGAGAAACGTGGTTTACAAAAGAACATGTTTTCACTAGAGAATTCAAGAACCAGGGGAAAATATTGAATCTTTTATAAGAGCGCTGCATACATTGGCTTAGAACTGTGATTTTTGGGAATGTACAATGTGAAAACATCAGAGAGAGGCTGGTTATTGGGTTAACAGATAAAAAACTCTTCACAGCAACTACAAATGAAGAGAGATTTAATCCTGGTAACACGTATTCAAATAGCAAAGCAATCAAAGTTGGTGAAACAGCAAAACCTAGAGCAACTTGACAAATGTGAAAAACCTGAAACTAACTTTGATGCTATAAAGAGAAATATGTATGTTAAAAATCGTTTCATAAAATCCCTAAGATAAGGAAAGAAAATGCCCAGCCTATGAAGGACAAATTCCAGTGTGCATACTTAAGGCGCGGAAAGAAAACATGTCACAAGAGATGATGCATGTCCAGCCAGAGTCTCATGGTGTAATAATTGCTTGAAATATAGAGATTTTTGCAGTTGTTTGCCACACCACAACAGTCAGGGATTTGATTTATATTACAGACAGACAATCAAGAATCTGAGACTTATCACTTGTGATGACATAATCTGTCTAGGGAGGAAACTGAATATTCATGGCTAGACTATTGACTTTAAAATTCAGTAGCTGATGTCAGTCATCTCAGAAGGGACTTATAATCATATTCAACCCCTCCCACAGCTAAAGTCAATTGACAAAATTCTAATGAGCCCTGGAGGTATTCTTAACTATGCCGGAATTTCATGAAGTGTTGCATCTGTGCTGGTCCCAGAATATTAGAGAGACTAGGTGGCAAGGAAATATCGTTTATTGGACAAACTTTTGTGGGTGAGAGATGAGCTTTTGAGCAGATTCATCCCAGAAACGATTTTCAAAGACAAAACCTGTGCATTCAGATCATATATGATCAAAGGACCACAGACTAACAGTCTTCTAAGCCACAGCATGACCGTCATGATGTGCCTAGTGAGAAAGGTAGAAGAACTCAATTCAATATTTAGTGACCTGGGACTTTTGAAAGGAGATCTAGTACAAATAATCCAAAGAGACAACGATAAACCTATTGGCTATGTCTACACTTAAAAAACAAAGTCGATTCTGTTAAGTCGACTTACAGAGTCTACAATAGCCTCTGAGGTTGACAGGGAGCCATGGCTCCCAGCCCCCAGGGACCCCTGGGGACAAGGGACCCATGGCTCCCTTGTGGAAGAGAGCCGGTGCTCCCATCTCCCTGGGACCCGCGGGGGGCCTAGCAGGAAGGCAGCCATAGCTACCTTCTCCCAGGACCTGTGCAGGTCCCAGCAAGAAGCCACCACGGCTGCCTTCTTGCCAGGACTCTGAGGCTTCCAGGCAAGAACAGAGCATGGCTCCCTTGGTCCCAGCCACAGCTCTCTTGTTCCCAGCCCTAGGTCAACTTAAGGAATTAAGTTGACTTAGGGCGTCCACACCGGTTTTAGGTTGACTTAACAAATAGACTTAGCCATTAAGTTGCCCTAAATAGCGGTAGTTATTAGGTTGACTTAAGGAAGCCCTTAAGTCGACTTCATGAAAGCCTGATGTGTACAGGGACTAAGTGAGGTCAACTTAAGCCTCTTTAAGTTGACCTAACTTGTAAGTGTAGACATAGCCCTTGTGTACATACACTTGACAGGATTCTTATCGATCACTTCATTAACTTTTTTTTGCATATTGAGAATGGAATAGATTGACAAAATTTCTGAGCCAACAGCCTGGTGTGCTCCAATGTCAGTTATAAAGCAATCAGAAGAATATGTATCTGAGTGGATCTTAAAGGAGTTAATGAATCATTTGTGAGAGAAAAATATGTGTCCATGTTGGATGACTTCCTCCCCAAAGTGAATGCAGCTACATTATTTTCCAAGCTGGATGCCTCAAATGGATTCTGGCAAATTCCTTTAGCCCAAGAAAGCGCTAAATAGATTATTTTCATCATATCTTTTGGGAGATTTCGTTTTCAAATATTACTTTTTGTGATTGTCAGTGTACCTGAAATTTTCCAAAGAAAGGTGACAGAACTGTTAATGAACACAAAAGGAGGCTGTAGTTTTCATGGATGATATTTTGTTCTTTGATAGAACACAACAGAATCCTCAACAGAGTCCTAAACCTAATCTGTCTAGACTGAAGCTAAAAATGGAAAAATATATTTTCGATCTACCTTAAACTGAGTTTTTGTGACAAACAATCCCTGTTCCCGAGCCCTGGCCCTGATAAAGTAAAAAACATTTGAGAATTAAATGCACCAACTAACGTAGGAGAATTGAGAGGCTTACTGAGGATGCTAAATTACCTTAGTCATTACCTGCAAGAACTTTCTATGGTGTCATTTGTTATTGGGAGCAAATCAAGAAATTGCCTTTTAAAAAGTAAAAGAAATTATTTTAATAGCTCCAGTTCTCAAGTCCTACCAATGTGAACAAACGCAACCTAGTCAGTGCAGCTATGGCCTGGATGGTTGATCGTTGCAATAACATGGCTCTGAATAGAGGCTAGTTTCATTTTGTTCTCCCAAAAGCAGAAGAACAATATGTACAGATTGAACAGGAGTGCCTTGCAATCATATGGGAATATGAGAATTTGTACAAATATCTGTGTGGACTGGATTCATTTACTTATGAACACTTTTACAGCAGACATCATTGAGAGATCTGCTGAGTGAAGAGCCTGGTGATCATATTCATATTAAACTGGATGGAGAGATAGGATTGACAACTCCAGCGGTTGTAAAGAAAAAGAATTGGGTGCCCAGATCTTATGTGATCAAGACCAATAGTATCAGAATTAAACAGAAACTCTTAACATCTACAGTGTGTTCTTCAGAAATTAACAGAGCAAAAATCTATAGATGGCAGAAGTAGAACATAAAGATTCCAAACTAATTGGAGACAAGTTCCAGAGGGGTAGCTGTGTTAGTCTGTATAACAAATTCCTGTGGCATCATTGGCTATGTCTACACTTGAAAATTTAGGTCACCTTAGTGAGTCTACACCTAAATTTTAAGTCGACTTTGGGGGGAACTTACAAAGTCGACCTAGAGCGTCCACACTGGACACCTAGGTTGACTTCTAGGGGCTAGGAGTACCTAGGGCAAGTCTACGGGGGCAGTGGGGGCACCCCTTGCCCAGTACCAGGGGGCTCAGCCTTTGCCCCATTGTACATTGGTATAATGGGGCAAAGGGGGACAGGGACCCTGGCAGGGCATAGGGACAGGGTGGGCAATGCCCTGCCCTGTGGGGGGGCATGCCAGGCTCCCTCTGTGTCCCCCCCTCCCGGCAGGGAGGGCAGTGGTGGAGTCCTGGGGTAGCCCTAAGTCGACTTAGGGCTATCCCACGTCTACACTGGCTTAAGTCGACTCTAGGGAGTCAACTTAAGCCCTAAGTCGAATTAAATCTGTTTAATAAAGTCGACTTAATTTTAATTAAGTCGATTTTATTTTCCTTAAGTCGACTTAAGCAAGTTGCTTAAGTCGACTTAAGGAAACTGTAGTGTAGCTACAAGCTTAAGTCGACTTAATTTACAAGTGTAGATGCACCCATAAAGACTAACAAATTTCTTTGGGCATAAGCTTTCGTGGTGAAACCTACTTGTCAGATACCTCTGGAAGCTTATGCCTGAAGAAATTTGTAGTCTTTAAAGTGCCACAGGACTTTCATTGTTTCAACTGGAGGCAATTGTTGGACCTAACGAACAACCAGATGCCCAAGTTGTTACATATTCAGATCATGTTACTGGAAGAGCAGTACAATTCAGAGATACTTAACAGACAGCTACATACTGAACTTCAAAGGCAGTGTGATACTGTAAATGTTGTCAATGGTAGAATTTAAGGAGGAGATGAAATGTAATGCTAACTGTATTATGCTTTTCACTGGCTAGATGGCACTGTGTATAAAATACTTATTTAAATTAACTTCTGCTATACCTGGCAGAGCATTAAAGGATCCTATAAATGAACACAGCTGGTGTGTATAAAGCAAGCTCTCTAGCCAGTCCATATCTGAGACAGGAACAGGACATTATTTAAAAGAATCTTGTTGTTGGAAGCAAGCCGAAAATCAGGATTATTACTGAAAATTTCCCTTTACTGCCTGGAAGTGTGAACAAGAACAAAGCAGATGCGAACCCAGCAGGAGCAGCAATAAGTGAATGTGCAGATGCTCCCTGTAATGTAGGTGTTGGGCAGCTTCATTCCTCTTTGTGGTTTAGTAGCAGGCGACTGATGGCTCATTAGAACTTGGTAGGAACTTTTGAAAGGACAATTTGCTGGAGGAGTAATTTAGTTCTAAGAATGATGCCTCACGGAGACATAGATTCAGCATGTGTTCTCTCCATGTAGGGCTGTCTCAGCCTCAGCAATGAGTGCCTGCTGTGAGATTCCCAGTCCTGCTGCATGCCATTTGCCTCTCTAATAATATTTACCCAGGAGTTCAGGGGGTGAAGTGAAGCCCAAATGTACTTTTTTTTTTTAAGTAATCATCTTTTTCTCTAGAACAAACACACAGGCAAAGTTGTGGACTAGCTTATTGCCCTCTTAAGAGACAGAGCTGTGTAAGAAATCAGCAGTCATAATCAGTGGAGTGAGGAAGGGGAATAGAGCACCATTACATTTCTCCCTTATTCTCCTACAAGAAAATATAAGGGAGTTGGGGCCTGAGTAGTCTAGTGGTAGGACAAGAAATCCTTTAGGGATAAGAGAAATGGAGGGTAACTCTTTCTTTAGACTAAGCAATATTTGTGTTCAAAAGTCCCAATATAATGGATTTATATTTAATGCCATCAGGGACTGTTGCATCTGACCACCTGTGTATCACAGTCTTTTACATTTCACCCATTTACTGCTATATTGAGACTAATAATACATGTTTGGCTCAAGCACATCTTCCAGACAGGCATCCGGTCTTGATTGGAAGGTATTAGGAAATGGTAGTTTGTTCAAATGGTTAATTCCCCCTCAATGTTAAAAATCTGGCTTATTTCTAATTTGAATTTTTTGTCTTCAGCTACCAGCTATTGGTTCTTCTCTGCTAAATTAGAACCCATTCGCACTGATATTTTTGCCCTGTGAAAGTACTTATACACAGCAATCAAATCACCTCTCAATCTTTTGGATAATCTTTAAGTGCCACGATAAGACATTTTCTCCAGCTCATGAACAATTTTTGTGGCTGTTTTCTTGCCTTTCTGAATTTTCAAGGTTCTTTTAAAAAACATGAATACGGATGGGGAGGGGGGGGACACCAGTTATTATCAGTCTCACCAATGCTATATACAGAGGTGAAATCACCCCCATACACCTCGTCCCCGCTTTACAAATCCAAGAATCACATTAGCTTTTGGTGCCACATCATTGCAATGGGAGCTCATGTTGAGTTGCTTGTCCACTATACTGACTCTTGAATTAATCAATAGATAGGAGCATTCACCATCCTTGCTCTCCACTGCTTTCTGTATAACCTAAGATTGTCATGAAGGCTAGATCCACTGCAAAGTCATACTGTCCCTCTTTGCCTGTTGCTTTTATGCCCCCTCCTGTACAACATTCGTCCCATATGCAGCCCTGTCTTGGACAGAGTCCCTTCTTTCCTCGTTGACTCATTGACACCCACAAAGCTGCCTTGGTAAACGAAACAAGGAGTATGGTGGCACTTTTCAAAACTAACAAGTTTATTTATCACATGAGCTTTCGTGGGAGACGTTAGTCTTTAAGGTTATATCTACACTTGCAAATTAAGTCAATTTAAGGAGGCTTAAGTCGACTTAAACAAAGCCGCAACTACACCAGACTTTCATTAAGTCGACTTAAGAAATTCCTTAAGTCGACTTAATGAAAGCTTAAGTCGATTTACTAAGAACCACCGGGTAGGTCGACCTAAACCTCCTTAGGTCAACTTAACCCTTCTTTAGGTCAACCTAAGCCCAACCAACACAATGGTTGTATTCTTTATGTCCTTAATGGCTCATCAGGATACTCCCTGGGACCATTCTACCTGGAAAATTCCTAAACATTAAGGAGACAATGGTTGTTCAAACCCTCCCATCTAAGGCATTCGTCCAGAATGATACAAGTTAAAGTATGGATATAACATCAAATTCCTAACTTCTAATCGAAATAGAATTCCTAGACATAAACTATATAATCATTCCCAGCAAATTACTACCTTTCTATTGATACCAAACATGACATAGTTCCTATGGATTATAGCATTTATGAGATATCCATTGAAAATAATATCATAAATGTTTCCCTAAATCCAGACAGCATCATACACAGGGCTCTGCCCTGCCAGGGTCCCTGTATCCCTTTGCCCCATTGTACACGGGGGTGCCCCCCCCGCCACCATGAACCTGCCCAAGGTCCCTCTAGCCCCACAAAGTCGACCTAGAGCATCCAGTGTGGACGCTCTAGGTCGACTTTGTAAGTTCCCCTTTAAGTCGACTTTAATTTTAAGTGTAGACCCACTAAGTCGACTTAACTAAGTCGACTTAGTTAAGTCGACTTAGTTAAAGTCGACTTAAAAGTGCAAGTGTAGACATAGCCATTGAGTGGTAGTGTGTAACCTACTCCCCCTCGCTGGGGAAGTTCTTTAGAAGCCTCAGAGATCCTATCATGCCCAGATCCCACTGGAAATGAGGGACATCAGCTCCTGCTTTGGACAGACTCCAAGTGGGGCAGAGATTGGCTGCGAGCCAACAGATTGACAGTGTGCCAACAGTCCGGCACAAGGGAGGCTTAGTGAGTGAAGATACACAACTAAAGTCTGAACACATCTTGGTTTTTTGCTGCTACTGGAGGGACCAGGCCCAAGTGCAGCCTGAACCCATGGTGAGGGAATCCGCCCAGGGAGCAGGTCGGGACCATTTTAGACCTAGCATGTGTCCTCTCCAGCACAGTGCCCATGAAGCTGGGCACTAAGCAGTGCAGCAGCATTGCCAATTCTAACAATTTTAGCTTGGCTCTAAAAAATTTGGGGTGTATTTTTACCTGCGTTGTGATGACATGAGGAAAGGCTGCCATCTCACAACTTTTCCTTCATTCAAGATGGCCATCATCCCTTTTTAATGTCAATAGCGTTGGAACCAGCCACCATTTTCTCACAATGTAGCTGAATGTGCTGCCCTTAACAAAGTTGGCTGCCACAATCTGTTGTTTTCAGTGAGGGTGAAGCCAGGACCACAGGAAAAAGAACCTATTCTGCCAAATTCTAGAATTTTGAAGTCTTGGGCAAATCCCAGGCACAGGCTGAGATGAGATTAGATGAGTGAAGAATAAAAGAAGATTAATGTCATTAATGCCAAGCAACATGAGTGTATGGAAAATAGATCCTGGGAGATTTACTCAGTATCTTTTTATGATGAGATTACAAGCCTGTCTGATAAAGACAATAGTGTTGATGTAATATGCTTATATGTTCTCTAAGGCATTTCACTTGGTACTGCATGACATTTTAATTAAAAAACTAGAGTGATACAAAGTCATCAAGGCACACTTTAAACAGCTTAATAACTGACTGACAGGATATACTCATCAAGGAATAGGCAAATCCTCATCAATTTAGTGTTTTTAGTGGGTCCTGGAGGGATTGGTTCTTAGGCCTATTATAGTTAACAATTTTTATCTATGAACATAAAGGAAACAAATTACATATAAAGTTTAGAACATAAGAAGGGTCATACTGGGTCAGACCAATGTTCCAGCCAGCTCAGTATCCCTTCTTCCAAAAGTGGCCAATACCAGCCCTTATTAAATCGACTTAAAGAGTCTACACATGACTCTTAAGTTGACTTAAAGATGACCTTATGAAGTCGACCTAGAGAGTCCACACTAGACTCTCTAAGTTGACTGGTTAGGTCAAGGGGGGCTTGGCCAGGAGAGAGCCAGCCCCACGGGAAGGGAGGGGGCTCTCTCTGAGACCGGCAAGCCGCTAGCGGCTCGCTCCAGGGACAGCCAGCCCTCCGCATGGCTAGTTCTCCCAGAGTCCGGCAAGCCACGGCCGGCTCTCCCCAGGACTGCTCAGGCCCCGGGGAGAAAGGAGAGCAGGCTCCGTTCTGGCAGCGACAATGGAGCACGCTTCCTTCTTGCCCGGACCCCGCGGCTACCGGCCAGAAGGGAGCTGCAGCCTGAACTCCTTTCTCCAGGACTGAGTGGTCCCGGCCAGAAGGGAGCCCCTCTCTCTTCTCCCTGGACCCGCGGGGTCTGAGTAAGAAGGGAATGCACTCGAGCTGACAGAGAATCCCTGGGGTTTCCCATCAGCTGGAGCGTGGGGCTGCCAATTGCTGACCCCGTGCTCCAGCTGATGGGAAACCCTGGGGCTTCCCTGTCCACTGGAGGGCCGTGCCGGCACGCCCCTCCAGCAGATAGAGGATCTCTGGTGTTTCCCTATCAGCTGGCGCATGGTCTCAAAGAAGGGGCCGTGGGGCTCCCTTCTCCCCAGGACCCCATTATCTCAGCCAGAAGGGAGCCCCATGCTCTTTTGTCCCCGGGACCGCTCAGGGCTGGTGGCTTCCCAGTCTCAGGGAAAACCAGCCTGGCGTGGGACTGGCTCTCCCCGGGACAAGCTGTGAGCAGTTTCCCGGGGAGAAGGGAGCCCCCAGGGCTCTCCAGCCAGGGTTCCAGTGGGGGATCCCCTCCTGCTGGAGCCCTGGCTGCGGAGCCTTTTTCCCCAGAACTGTGGCTCCTCTGGCAGGGAAGCCACGGGTCTGGAGAGAAGGGAGCAGGGGCTCCCCAGGGGACAAGGGAGCCACCGTGGCTCCCTTCTGACAGGGAGCCATGCGGGACTCCCTTGTCCCCCTGCCCTAGGTTGACAAAGTCGACTTAGGGCATCTACACGGGCTTAAGTCGACTGAAGGAGTTCAAACTAGTTTTTCCTTAATTCGACTTAAGGAGCAGCTTAAGTCTAATTAAGGAAAGCCCAGTGTAGACATGGAGTAAATTAAGTCGACTTAAGCCTCCTTAAATCGACTTAATTTCTAAGTGTAGATGCACCCAAAGAGTGCAAGCCATACATATTCTATACCAAGAAGCAATGACTCTGGAAAAACCTGGAAGACATGGCGGCTAGTTACTTGAACATGAGGTCCCAACATTATGTTTAAGCCAAGAGGGCCAATGCAATCCCTGGATGTATAAACAGGAGGATCTTAAGTAGGAGTAGAGAGGTTATATGCTTTCTGTATTTGGCACAGAGATTAAAGCTGTTGGAATACTGTTTCAATTCTGGTATCTATACTTCAAGAAAGATGAGAAATTATAGTGGATTCAGAGAAGAATCACAGAAATAATAAAAGCAGCTGTATAATGAAAGATTCAAGTTTAATCCATTTAGATTAGCAAAGAGGACACTATAGAGTGATTTACCATCATTTGTAAGTACCCACACAGGGAACAAATTTGAGAAAGGCTCTCTTCATTCTAATGGTGCGTCTATACCAGGGGTCGGCAACCCTTTGGCACGCGGGCTGATCCTGAGCGGCATGTGGCACTGCTCAGGCTCCCCCTGCTGGCCCCGCCCCCCCAGCATGGCCTGGGGCCACAAAAGCCACATGCCGCGGCTCCAGGCTCCCAACCCCTGGCCACGTTTCCCCACTCCGCCCTGTCCAGGGTGGAAGCTTCAGTCCCCAGGACCCCTACCCACAGCAAGGTAAGTGCTGTGGTGGGGGATGCCTCGGGTCAGGAGCTTCGGTCTCAGCTTGGTGAGGCCCGGGGGCTGGCTCAGGGCCTGGTGCAAGCCTCGGTGGCTGGCGTGGCCCAGCTCTGGAGCCAGCTCAGCCCGGATCTGGGGCCTGGCCAGCCCGGTTTGGGGGGCCGGCACTCAGTTTGGGGGCTGGTGCAGCCCAGCCTGGGGCCGGCATGACCACCTCTGGGGTCGGCTTGGGGGCCTGGACAGCCTGACTCGGCGGGGGGGAGGGGGCAGTGCTGGGCTCTGGGGGCTGGTGCAGCCCAGCCTGGGGGCCTCTGGGGCCGGTGTGGCCCAGCTCTGGGGCCGGCTCGGCCTGGCTCTGGGGCCTGGCCAGCCAGGTTCAGGGGTGCCAGTGTGGGGCTTGCGGGCTGGTGCAGCCCAGTGCGGGGCTCGGGAGTCCGGCCAGCCTGGGTCAGGGGACAGCGCAGGGCTCGGGGGGGGGGGGGGGGCCGGCGCGGCCCAGCTCTGGGGCTTGAGGGTCAGCTCGGGGCCTGGCCTGGGGACCCCACTGCCCCCACCAACACAGCATCCCTGGCCCTGCCTCCTTTTGGCCCCACCCCTGGCACCCTCTGAGGGTGTGGGGGGCAGGCCTGGCACAGGGGCCGGCAAAGTTTGCCGACCCCCTGGTCTACACTTTCAAATTAAGTCAATTTAAGGAGGCTTAAGTTGATTTAAACTACTCCAGGTCCACACTGGGCTTTCCTTAAGGCAACTTAAGCATTTCCTTTATTAAGTCGATTTCATAAAGTCGACTTAGCTTTCTAAGTGTAGACATAGCCTAACAGAGAAAGGCATATAGCAGGTGAGATCAGATTTTACCAATGATCCCTTTTGGCTATAAAAAGCATACATCTGTGAAGTGCATATCTATTTTGGAGGCATATCGCCATGTCTGAGTTCATGGAGGAAAACACCCTGAGACCTTGTATGCTATTTTAGTGCTAAACTACAGATGGGCTAGAGTTACAAGGCTTGCTTTTCCCTCTGCAACCAGATCAGAGTTTCATCATTACTGGTTTTGAGTGATGTGAGCCAGACAGAAATTTGTTTCTGTTGACTGAAGCTTGTGTTTGTTTCCAGCCTAAACAAATGAAAGAAACCTTTCTGCTGTACTCCATATAAATATCTTTCCTTTCTTTTGGTCTCTTTCAGCCATTAATATCTTTGCACTTATTTACTTGCTGGCCTTCCTCGTGGGCTAATCTCTTGGGGTGCATCTACACTTGTAAATTAAGTTGATTTAAGCTTGCTTAAGTCCACTTAATTTACCCTGCATATACACTTCAGTTTCCTTAAGTTGACTTAATTAAGTCGACTTTAAAAAGTTGACTTTAGGCTTAAGTCGAACTAAAATGAGGTTTTATAAAGTTGACTTAGGCCAGTGTAGCCCTAAGTTGACTTAGGGATACTCCAGGACTCCAACACTGCCCTCCCTGCCAGGGGAGGGGGGGATACAGGGAGAGCCTGGCATGCCCCCCCAAAGGGCAGGGCAGAGTCCTGCCCACCCTGCCTCTATGCCCTGCCAGGGTCTCTATGCCCCATTGTACCCATGTACAATGGAGCAAAGGCTGAGCCCCCTGGCACTGGGCAAGGGGTGCCCCCCCCCCCCGCCCCTGTGGACCTGCCCTAGGTCCCTCTATCCCCTAGAAGTCGACTTAGGTGTCCAGTGTGGACACTCTAGATCGACTTTGTAAGTCCCCCCCAAAGTCGACTTTAAATTCAGGTGTAGACATGCTAAGTTGACTTAACTAAGTCGACTTAAAGTTGACTTAGTTAAGTCGACTTAGCTAAAGTCGACCTAAATTTACAAGTGTAGACATAGCCTTGGTCAATCTCTACTTGCCAATGACTGAGGTTCTTGTAATAATAGGGCTATGTACTTTTTTCCTTATGGTGATGTGTTAGTTACTTATTGAGTCTCCTTTAGTGAGCAGAATTATCTTTTAAAGCTAACTTTAACAACCTTTGATTAATCTACACTGTGATCATTATGTTTCCACCTCAAACTTCTCCTTGGTTACTGAAATATTCATGTCTGGAGCTGGTTGTTGTAAGCCTAGGTAGCACATTGTGATATTGATTTTACATGCTTCTCACTATTTTCTCTTCACACGTTCCAAACCCTTGAGATTAAGTTTACTGTTTCAAAATTAAAGAGTAAATGATGTTTGTCCAAAGTTTAGAAGGTAAGTGATTTATTACTCAGAGGAGTCTTCTTGATATGCTAATTATTTCCAGTTATTAAACATAACATATACAGTTGTTCCTGCAGCACTTGCACCAGGAAGTTATCCTTAACACTCTCCAAAAACTTGCAGTATTGTCTATGCTTTGCTGTATTGCTCTCCTAGCAGATGTCAGCGTGATCTAAGTCTCCCAAGAGAACCAGGTCCTGTGATCTGGAAACTTTCACTAGTTGTCTGAAGGAAGCGTCATCTTCCTCATCCTCCTGGTTCGGTTGTATATAGCAGATGCCCACCACAACATGGCTATATCTACACTGAGGAATTAAAGTCGACTTGGTCAGCGCCGCGCTCCAGCTTTTTCTCTCCCGCGCTCCCTCCTGGTTGGGACCGCAGGGTCGTGGCTAGGAGGCAGTGTGGGTCTCCCTTCTCCCTGAGACCTGTGCTCCAGCTGCGGCAGCTGGAGCGCGGTCCCAGGGACAAGGGACCGTGGGGCTTCCTTCTCGCCAGGACCTAAGTGGTCCCAGCAAGAAGGGAGCCCTGAGGTCCCTTCTTGCCGAGATCCCCACTCCAGCTGCCCCCTGCTGATCAGCTGGAGCGCAGGTCTCCAGCTCTCCCTCTTTGTCGGGACCGCAGGGTCCCGGCTTGGAGGAAGCGTGGGAAGCTTGGGGCTGCCTTCTCCCCAGGGTCCGTACCCCAGCTGCTTGGCAGCTGGAGCGCGGGTCCTGGGGTGAAGGAAGCGAGCCCCGCGGTCCCTTCTTGCTGGGACCTGAGTGGTCCCAGTGAGACGGGAACCATGCCCTAAGTTGACTAATTCGACTTAGGGCTACCCCACGTCTACACTGGCTT
The DNA here is from genome assembly GCA_007922175.1 of Pelusios castaneus. Lineage (NCBI taxonomy): Eukaryota > Metazoa > Chordata > Testudines > Pelomedusidae > Pelusios > Pelusios castaneus. The sequence goes on from ML685782.1 coordinate 2,516,186, forward strand.
AAGTCGACTTAAATAGTCGACTTAAGCCTCAAAGTCGAGTTTATAACAGGTGTTATAAAGTTGACTTTGAATTTCCTTAAGTCGACTTAAGCAGCTGCTTAAGTCGACTTAAGGAAACTGTAGTGTAGACGTGGGGTAATTAAGTCGACTTAATTTTCAAGTGTAGACGCACCCCATCATGCTTGTTGGTCTGTTACCCATTGTGCTAGACATAGTGCAAGATAGGGCCCCAGCCCTGCAGAGCTTCCGAAAGAAAAGAGTTTGTTTTACTTTTATGTAGTGGTTCCTTCAGACTGGATGCTAAATGAACTACAGACGCTGTGTCCTTCCTCTTTGTTGTTCTGAATAACTAGATACATACTGAGGTTCATTTCCTTGGGATGCCTTTAGCTTTGTGAGTTTAAAGCACTGATACAGGAGTAACTGCCTAGATTGGAGCACACAAAGTAAACGTTAGTTTTCTTCTGGGACTAAGGGAAATGGCAGGGGGAGAAGGGTTTTGAAGGAAAACACTTTCTGCGTCCTGAGGAATTTCCAAGTCAGCCAGTACTATTAGACTCCTCAGGATGCACAAGGTAAACATTGTACCAAGTGCTGTAAAGACTCAATATTCCTCAGTGGCTTCAAAGATGGGCACTTCAATGACTCAGCATGCATATGTGACCTCCAAGGATGAAGCTCAAATATAAATTTAGCAAAATAACTATACATATAAATATCCCACTCTTAAATATCTTAGACTAAAGCATATTGATGTAACAATGTCAAATGTAACTTAAAAACAAACAAGCCGTATGACAACATTTTCTTCTTTGAATTGTGTGCTAATTTAGTTCTAATGTTATTTTGTTACATGTAAATCTCAACTGGATTTAATTTATTAGGCCCAAGGGAGGACAGCATCTTTTTGTGCATGAAGTAAAATATTCCCACTTGATCAATAAAATACTGAACCATGATCAATTTATTAGGGTGCCGTCATTTAAAATTCAAACTAAAGCCTCTCACACACAATTCATCATGGCTTGGTTTACCCTACAGCCATATTTCTCTGTCCTTAAATGTGATATAATAGAAAAAGGCTTCCATTAATCCCTACTGACAACCTCAAATAAACATTTTCAAGGACTCTAGCATAAAAATTAAAGCAGTGGTCTAGAACCTACCTGGTTTCTACCGGGTTCATCATTTAGAAATAGTGATTCATCTCTTTCTTACACTATTGAGGCACACGCGCGCGCGCGCGCGCGTGTGTGTGTGTGTGTGTGTGTGGGGGGGGGGTAATTCATTGAAATCTATCAATTTATAACTGTGTGAGAGGTCAATCTGGCCCAATGGCAATAGATAGGAACACTGTCACAGGATATGAGTCTCCTGTTGATAAATAAGTGCTGAGGCACAGAAAAGGAGGTTATGTTTTAGAGGGAAGCATCAGGGTAAAGTGGAGGTGTTTATTTTCAAAACCAGACACATTTCTTTTGTTGATAATATTTTATTCCAGTAACTTCCCTGTCTGGCTACAGAAAAGCTTTCCTCACCCTGGTACCAGATTTACAGCAATGTGACATAGTTGACTTCAATGACATTACGCACTATTTTTGCTTGTGTTGTGTCTACTGGGTTATCGTAGGTACTTACAGTGCTTTTCTTTGTGACGGTACGCAGCGGTACAGAGAACCAGCACCTTTTTTGCTGGCCCTGCTGCCCAGCTCATAGGGTGCATCTACAGTTGTAAATTAAGTTGACTTAAGTTGACTTAATTTACTCTGTGTCTACACTTGAGTTTCCTTAATTCGACTTAAGCAGTTTCTTAAGTCAAATTAAGGAAAAGTTAGTTCGAATTAGTAAAACCTCGTTTGACTTGAACTAACACTTAATTAGAACTAGTTAGTTCGAATTAAGTCACTGTGGCCATATTAGTTCGAACTAACTATTTAGTTCGAACTAACTGGCAATTGACCTTCATACAACTGACTAATTCAAACTAACCAAGTGCCATGCATGGCACTTGTTTAAGTCGAACTAGCATTCTAGTGGGGCCATGCTAGGTCAAATTAAGTTAATTTGAACTAACCAAAATTAGTTCAAATTAGTTAGTTCGAATTAACTAATTTGAACTAACTTTTGTAAGTGTAGACATCGCCTATATTAGTAATTCTCCAGTCATTCGCTACAACCCCTGAGTTTACAGATTCATTAAAAATCCTTGCTAATGGGCAGGCAATTTCATGTGCCAGTTCCTTTAATATCCTAGGATGGAGATTATCCAGGTCCCCCAATTTAGTCCCATCAAGCAGCTCAAATTTGGCTTCTACTTCAGATATGGCAATTTCCACTTCCATATACTCATTCCCATTAGTTGCCCTACCTCTATCCACAAGCTCGTCATCACCCTCATTAAAAACAGAGGCAAAATACTTAGTTAGATATTCATCCAGGCCCCTAGACTAGCCTTGAGCTCCACCCTATCCACAGTGTTTAGTGGTCCCACTTCTTCCTTCCTTGTTTCCTTCCTATTTATATGGCTAAAGAATCTTTTACTACTGGTTTTAATTTCCTTTTCGAGGTCCAGCTCTGCTTGACTTTTTGCTTTTCTCACTTTATCTCTACATATTCTGACCTCCAAGCGGTAACTTTCCTTGCTGATTCCTCCCATCTTGTAGGCTTTGTGCTTCCTCCTAATCACCTGTCCAAGATGCTTACTCATCAAACTAAAAATCTTGCCTGTGAATCTATTCCCCTTTCTCAAAATGCAGGCTTCAGATAGTTCCTGAAACTTTGACTTGAAGTGATTCCAAGCCTCTTCCACCTTTGCATTCATGAATTCCTCAGTCCAGTCCAAGTTCACATCCCTAACTAATTCCCTTAATTTTCTAAAGTTATCCCTTTTAAAGTCAAAGATCATAGCTACATATTTATTTTTGTTTATCCTTCCATTTAGTTTGAACTGAATTAGCTCATGGTCACTTGAACCTAGGTTGTTCCCTACAACCAGCTCCTCTATGAGGTCCTCACTACTCACTAATACCAAATCTAAGCTGGCATCCCCTCTCATTGGTTCGGTAACAGTTTGGAGAAGCAAATAGCATCCTATGGAACTTTTAAAGACTAATAGATTTATTTATCACATGAGCTTCCGTGGGAGAAAAATCCCACTTCATCAGACACTTTGAAGATGGGAAACTTACAGCCCCTCGACCTTAAATGAATACTCACCAGCAACTACAGTGCAAACAACTGAAAGCCCATTCTGTAAGTTTCCCATCTTCAAAGCGCCTGAAGAAGTAGGATTTTCTCCCATGAAAGCTCATGCAATAAATAAAGCTGTTAGTCTTTAAAAGTACCACAGGACTCTGTTTGTTTCTCTGCAATAGACTAACATGGCTACCCCTTTTGGAGTTTGGAGAAGGAATTCATCAGTTATCACATCCAGGAAAATCTGGGCCCTTTTGTTACTACTAGCACACGTCCTCCAGTCTATATCTGGGAAGTTAAAATCTACCATTATCACACAGTTCTCAGTAGTATTTACTGCCCAAAAGGCCTTAAAGAAGTCCCTGTCCATGTCTAAATCAGATCCTGGTGGTCTATAACACACCCCAAGCACTAACCCAGGAGAAACTCCAGTAGCTTTCTTTCCAATGTGATTTTTACCCAGATAGACTCTGTCTTGTTAATTCCATCACTTTGAACCCAACAACAAAAAACACCTGTCAGGGATAGTCTAGGTTAATTTGGTCCAGCTACAGCACAGGGAGCTGAACTTGATAGCTTTCCTAGGGCCCTCTCAGACCTACATTTCAATGAACCTTGCCAGACAGAAAGGAGGGATGCTACAGAACAGTGACCTCCTTATGGGATATATATGCCGTTGTCTCTTACGGGATCAGACCATGCCAGGAAAGTGTCTAGTGCAGGCAAAGTTGAGAACTAAATGCTGCCTAGGAATTTATTAGCAGGAAATGGCTAAGCTCCCAACTCTAAGGGTTGGAAATTTGTCCAAAGGACCATATGCTGAGGTTCAAAGCTTAATGAGCAGCTGTTTTGAGATAGATCATGTCCTTTCAGTTTCTGATTAGATAATACCATTCTGGATGTCTTTTTGACATCCCTTACTACCCAGTCTTCAGTTTACAACCAGCTCATCATGCCCAGGAACAGATATACCTATTAATTTTCATGTTGTTTTAAATTTATGAACCCATTTGTGGCTCCAGTTAGAACTAACTGTGCTCTCATGGTAGTCCCTATACTCAGTCAGTGCACAATGATTCTTCTTATGGTTCAGGCCCCATCACAATATTATGCTATCAACAATTAGAAATGGGAGAGACTTGTTAGGGCCTGATGCAGAGGTGCTGAAACCCACATCTCCCCCTGACTTCAGTTTTTGGTACTTAGCACTTTCAAAGTCAGCCCCAGACCTTTTTCTTGGCCAATATAGGATTATTCCTTATGGGTTTTTTTGTTTTTTTAAAAATAATGATTGTCCATTCTAAGTCCCCACCCTGCAAACAGTTAATTGCGATTATTCATCTAAGAGTGGGCCCCAACTGCTCAAAGCAACAAAAGTACTATCGCTTTTTATGGGGGACTCTCACGGAACTCTCTCACTGTCAAGAAGTGTTCTCCTATAGTTAGCTTAAATCTTTTCCCTTTTCCTATTTATTCCTAGTTTCCCCCATTTCCCTTAGTTACATTTACTTTTATTTCTACTCCATCCCATTTTTCCAAATTCTACCTTAAAAGAGTCTCTCACTCTCCTCAGGTTTTGATCCTGCAAACACTCATGCACAAGCTTAATGTTAAGCATGAGTAGTCAGTAGGTTGACGGCAATAGGATTCTCTGTCTGCTTAAAGTTAAGCATGTATCCATGGCTATGCCTACACTTAAAAAGTTAACAGAGTCGACTTAACTTTTCAAGTGTAGACAGAGCCTTGGCTCCCAGCTGAGAAGGGAGCCACGGCTCCCTGCTGAGAAGGGATGCGCAGCTCCTTTCTCGCCAGGACCCAGCCTGCACTCCCTTCTTGCCTGAACCCGTGCTGGACTGGGCAAGAAGGGAGCTGCTGGGGCTCCTCCTTGGAGATTCCCCTGTCCGTGGAGTGCTGGAGAAAACAGCCGCCAGCACTCCACAGACAGGGGAACCTCTGGGGATCCCTTGTCTGTGGAGCTCTGGTGGCTGTCCTCCCCGGCGCTCTGCAGACATGGGATCCCCAGAGGTTCCCCTGTCCACGGTGTGCTGGCAGCTGTCTTCTCTGGTGTCCATGGACAGGGGATCCCCAGAAGTTCCCCTGTCTGTGGAGCATCAGGGAAGACAGCCGCCAGCAGCTCCTGGGACAAGGGAGCCCCAGGGAAGAGAGCCACCAGCTCCCTTGTCCCCGAGCCATCCCAGCCCTAGGTTGACTTACTTTTCAAACCTCCTTCACTGTTATTTACTCCTTCCCTCCTACCCTTTGTCCCCACTGAGCTAAACTATATATGCCAATCTGGGCTGTGCAAATATTATTTATACTGGTGAACAATGGTTCATAGAAGGAGCTCAAAGGTCTTCTTGGGTAAGTCTCACCTGTGTACCTAGGAGTTGTACATCAGCTTCATTCAATTAAACTCTAATCTTTCTTCATAAATCAGTCTCTAGTCTCCTAATTAATTTTTGTTCCTCTCTGTGAAGTCATCTGGATAAAGCTTACAGGCTGTTTACCTTTGCTGTGTTGTGACAAACCAAACTCCTCATCCACAAAGCTAGTGAAGTCTTTCCTTTCACCTAGGGTCATAAAGTGCAAATGAAAAATGCTGGGACCTATTGTACACGATATCACACAATGGGGCTTTTGTATCAAAACTTTATTTATTAAACAAAAAATGCACCATTGGAATAACATTTCTATAAAAAATGAATATGAGACTGTTCTACAGTGCATTACAAAACCCCCGTTTTCGTCATGTAGTCGTATACAAGATTGGGTGTAGAAACAGTCATTTATTTTTAAATCGTAAGCAAGTTTCTCTTCTCATAGAACAAGATTTACACTCCAATATTGCAGTCACTAATCTAATTTGGTTAACAATGCTAGAATTTGACAATTTAAAGAAACTGTTTATAGGCTCAAAATGCCATTTTTAGGCCATTTGTAACAACAAGATTTTTTTTTTTTAAACTAAGGCTAATTAAAGCTATAGTGTAACCCATTTCTACCAGATTAAGATATCACTAGTAGGCAACCAATTTGTTTGAATTACCCTGCAAAGCCCTTTAAATGAAGAGATAGCATGGTTTTCCTCAATGTTGTAACAATTAATTAACAGCTTATGTCAGTGTTTCACAGTAACCCTCTTTAGTGTGAACTCAGTGGCAGATACTAGTGAATATTTAGCAAGACAGTTTTGCTAGTTACTCTTGAATATTTTTATAGTTAGGTATGAATAATATCATTTCAAAGCACAATGCACGGAGTAATGGGACACTGCAGCTTTAATAACCAGCTCTCTAGGTTTCCAACCAGATCTCCCTTTTATAATAAATTATCCAAAAGAAAACACTCTAAATAATAAATTAAATATTACTTATAAAAGTACACCCTTCCCCCCAACCCTCCCATCCTACACATGGTGACAATTCACAGACCTAGGAATTGCCAGTATATTTTACAATAATAAAAACAGCAGTTTTTCCTTCTTCTACCAACATTGCAGTCTTGCACTTCAAAATACATGTACAGCATACAGTGAGAGACATTGGCCTGTACCACTTTATGACATATGTACTGTGTTGTTATTGTTGCTTTCTAATAAAGAAAGGTCAGAATGAAGATGCCTAAAATGCTGTCTGCTGAGAGCTAAAAGGAATGATGCAACAAATTCAAATTGAAATCAGACAGGATACATGCTGGCCAACAGAGAGACAAGTACAACGCATAAGAAAAATAATCTCTGATCACTTTCAATAATTTGTGGTTTCACTGATAATTAGCTTCATTCATTCAATTTCCAGGGATTCCATTTCTGACAGAATACTGAATGGTTTTCATCTTATCCACCCTTTATGTTATTTATATACAGTGCGCAAAGTGTATGTTCATGTTCTGAAATGTTTTTATTTTCCATATTTTAACATCCTCATATAGAGATTCAATGATATTTAAGGTTCTGATCTCGAAAACACATGTGCTTAACTTCATTTCCAGGAGTATGCTCATTTTTAATGAATCTATTCACCGCACTAAAGTTATGCATGTGCATAAGTGTTGGCAGGATTGTGGCCAAATCATCTTTTAAAAAATACAGGTCTGGCATAATGCCTCTTCAAAGATTTAATGAAGAGAGCTGGCTGTCAAATAACTAGGTATGGGTGATGTAGGAAACAGAATCAGCATATTTTAATGGAAATAATCATTTCATTATGGGACTGAGTCTTGGCATGCTATCACACATGATTTCCCAACAAATTGCAACTGAAGGCTTGGTTCTCAACTGTGTTACCCTAGTTTGTGTTGATTCAATTCCAATGATATCAGTGGGGCAGTATTAGTGTATAACTGGAGTAACACAGTGGAAAATCAGGCTTGAGAATAATTTTGCATTGCAGAGATGACATTTTATAATGTACTAATAAAACTCACCAGCTCCCATCAAACTTGATGGCAAAACCTCCCATTCACTTCAGTATAGAGCAGGACAAGGCCCTTTAAAAGCACAACAACTCAAAAAACCACTATTACAAGAAGGATGTAGGATTAGTAAATTATGATTTTGCTCTTCATGTTAAAAAAAAAATCTTAAAACAAACTTTGAGTGTGTGACTAAGCTGGATGAGACCCTGTACTCAGATCAAGCCACAACAATTAGAGTTTGCAGTACTTCTGCAATTCATGGCATCTTCTGATCAGGAAACAAGAAATGCCCAAATGCCATGATGTGAGAACTTTTGCATCATTTCTTATCCAGTCCATATCATGAAGTAATGTAGATTTATAGTAGTACACCAGTTTTTCCTGTCGGTTTACCAACAAAAAAAGATAAATGTTTTTAGATAAGGGCCTAAAGTTTTGGATGTTTTCCTGAACTGAGCTTCAAAAAATAAAAAAAGCAACCACAAGACTCTAAAAAGCAAGTTCGTATGGGAGGAGGCTTTCAAACAATGAACTTCCTGGAAGCATTCCATCTCTAATGTCTTGATCAGAAAAAAGAATATGATTCAAGATATACAGCTTTGGAATTCTTGACTGCAAACTCATTTATCTGCTACCCATTACAGCAGCCCAGGAAACCATTCATAGGACTGACTAGTTACTCCTCCACGGAAATATTAGCTTTAAAAATTTGTTACAAGTTGATTTATCTTTCTTTACATTTACAAGGTAGTTTGTGATAAAGATTCAGTGTCAACAATTTTTCATTTTAAATATTCTGGAATCTTAGAAATCAGTCAAAACTGAAAGAAAGTTTATAGCTGATTTCACTGCAAATGGAGCCCTATCAAAATATGCTGTTAAAGATTTTGTGCTGTTATGCTCATGTGAATCTTACATGTTTAGATGTTTATGTAGAAGGTCAAAATCTTTCTTATTGGACATCTAAACTGAAATATAAAGTTAAGAATCTATTTCTTTAGCAATTCTAGTCAGAGTCTCTCAACTTCCTCAGATAAGTTTCTGAAGGATCTGTCCCGAGATTCTTCATTTCGTGTACACCCAAATTTATTTTCTTTTAGCTTGGTAAAGTGACAGGGCCCCTGCTTCTTTATTAGCTGTCAAGTGAAACCTTAAAGGAATCAGACTTACGAGCTCAACGTATACACTATACACTGGATTGGCAGGAGGAACAAATGGAGGCAATATACCAAATGTTCATAGTTAAATGCTTGTCTAGAGTATTAGGAAAATGGAGAAAATAAAAATTAATCCAAACTCTCAAACTGTTGGTTACTTTTTAATGTGAAATGTGTATTCAACAGTCACAGTTCTACTTTTCCTGACAAATTTTAAATTCAAGTTGCAGAAGAAACATCTTACTAACTAGAATGAAAGGGTTTAGGATTTCTTGTATAAATTAATAGATTGAGTTGTTCTTAGTTTATATATAGGGTAGAGAACACAGGAACTTATTTTAGCTCAGATTTTGTCCTCAATCCTGCAAAGTGTATTGACTTAGATGAGACGACTCACTTGTGTAAAGTTAAACAGAAGTGTTTGAAGGAATGCAGCCCATATTAGGACACAGCTATAACTGCAAATGTTTACAAACTAGAGATGACTGAATCACTATGTAAATTAAAGACTCTTTTTTCTGCCGACAGACACATAATTAAAACCAAACTTGTTCTGAATCATCTTAAAGTTCTGAAATTTTTCATTTCTTTTTTCAAGTCCAGTTTCTAGCAAAGTTTAGAAATGGAAATGCTTTAGAATCCACAATGAAGACTGTCCTCAAGAAAATACAGACCATTTCTGCACACACAAGGACTTAACATTTAAGTCAATGAGAGTTGCATTCACAAAAAGAATATGAAAATTAATGCTCCAGGACAACAAACATCATAATTAATATTCAAATGAGCATCTGAATATGAGGATGTTTATCTAAACAAACTCCAGTTGTCAAAACTTTTGATGCTCACTCGTCTTTTATTTTAAACAATTTTGTACCATGGAGATATATATATATATATATATATATGTATGTTCTATAATTAAAAGTCCCTTGTTAATGTCCTATGAGAAAACAATTGTTTTCCAAAGTAAGTCAGACTTACTACAGGATAAAGAAGGGCAGAATTTGGCCCTATGATCCTATTTTAAAATAACAGACAATTTCTGGTAGCAGGGAGGGGCTTTTTCAGAAGCTGTATTTAAACCTTCTTTGCTATAACAAGACAGTAGGCTGGGACAATACCACAGCTATGAATTTGGTTGTTATGATGGCACAATTGTCTGCTTTGTTTCCAGTGTTTAAATTCTTGGTTGCAGATTCGACAGAACATAAAAAATTCAGCCTCTCTCACACAGATCTGAATTCCTTAAATCTTAGGAAATATCTGACTACAATCTTAGTCAAATAGAATAAAAAAAGTATATTTGTAAGAAACATGTTCACAAACACCCTAAAGTTCCTAATGAAGCATCTGAATTCCTTCTTCACATTTGAGTTCCTCCCCAACGCATGACTGTAGGAAATAATCTGAATTATTACTTCTTTTATAGCGCCATTTTACTCAAAATATTTTATTCAGGGATTCACATATAATTACCCACCTAATAAAAAGAACCATTAGGTTGTAAAGATCCTAACTCTTCCATGGTCTTTTAAAATTGTGACCTACTCAAGCTTGAAATCAAAGGCAGAACTGAATGGAATAATTCATCTGAAACTCTCTTATTGGGTTTTCAGCCTCCTAACAGATAAATATGCAAATTAGTTTCCTTTTGGTGATTCAGCTGCATAAACAGGGATTAACTCTGAATGCAGCTGAAAATTCAGCAATAAAATGTATGCACACAAAATGTAGTCAATTCAAACAGTTATAGTTGTCAGTAAACACTGTAATATGAAGCTAGACTACTAGAAGAGGGGGGAAACACTTAAAAGGTTCCACTAAGTTTACAGTCTGGGTCTTGGTATTAAATTGTAGTTGGTTGATTGGTTAAAACCAATGTCTGAATAAAGCATTTTTTACTGCAATCAAGCACCCGCAACTTGATTCCCAATGATTCACCACCGCACCTTAGTTCATTTTCTTGGGTTTGTTGTTTGTCTGTAAAAACTGTTCTGTGTCCATCACTGCTGATCGATATGCCTCATCTTCCACTGTGCCTGAATGAGGGTGGCTTTCCAATTTCAGCAGCCACCCGTTAAGGAGAAGTCATCTGTGACTGAATTGCAGAGTTCATGGAACCAAGCAGTCTCAGACAGGAGGTGGAGTAGTATGGAGAAGGAAGCAGGAACTTCACCCCATTTTCTCTTTGCTGCTGCTAAAGGTGGCCCTGGTGGAGCTTTCAAATGTCATCAGAGTGCAATATTGCACAAAGGCCACCCACATTTAGAAGTGTTCTATTCCAAGCTTAAGCACAAAATTATTGTGCGTCAGAGAAGACTGCGCATCACATCCTCTTTTTGTAAGTACACGGTAGCTAGCAGCATGCCACCAATATGGATTTTTCATGTTCCCATTCTCTGTGGCCATATATGAAATGTTAACTGTGGGAGAATTTCTAAATACTTGAAAAAATGGGTGAATTTTACAACTCATGAAGGTGCACTGCTTGTGCAAGACGAGTGACTGAAATGATAAAAGAAATGGAAGTTATTTGTCGTCTTGTTTTGTGCTGTTGGGAATATTTCCAATCCTTTGGTGCTATGTAGTGATGATTTGTTATGGGTGCTTTCGTATCAAAAAGTGTGTGTGTGTGTGTGTGTATATTATGAAGAATGAACTTCCATAATGACAAATTATGGTATGGTAAATGTTTTAAAAATACATTTGCATGAAGTAAAACTAGATTCTCACAAAGAACTATGCACTTCTCTTAAGTAAAATGTGTGATATTCATGACACCTTGAGTACTACAAAGGCTAGCAGATCGAAGTGCGCCATCAAGTAGCGTCAGCTAAGACTCTGCTATAGTTGTTTCAACTTATTTGCAAGGAGCACGTTTAAACTGCTTTAGAGGCTTTAATGTAGCATATTTTTAATTATTTATTTTTAGGACTCATCAAGACTCTTCCTTACATTGAATGAATGGTACTGATGAAAGGGTGGTTTTAGGGGGTCGTATACACGTGTGATGTGTATGAAATACTTGTATGCTGCAATGTTACTGGATACAATTATCTATTCATCAACAGCTTTTAGAAGGCTGAGCCTGTAATAGCATTAAGTTGCTTCATTAGCCCCTCCAAACTGGCCATTTGTTCACTCAGATCATCCTGTTCATATACCTGAAAAAAAAACAAAAAAACAAACAAACAGTCAATGTGAGCTATAATAAACGATCTGTTTTGAAGGAGAGAGAAGGTGACAAGCAGGGACAGAGCCACATTACATCAGTTGTTCTCAGATTCATACTTCACTCAGCTGGAAGCCAGTCACTTCCTTGCTCCTCTTCCACTGTAGTCAGCAGCCTCCTCTCCTATCTGTTTGGTGAACTGGAGGACCAAACTCTGTGATTAGTCCTAAAATCCCAGTGTGTGTCTTCTCACCTGCAATACGGTGTGCCATTTTCCAACGCTTGGATTATTCCAGAGCGGAATGAGACTGAATAAATGAATCCAGCCATGGTGCCCTAGGGTGCAGTACAGCGGCTGCTCCTGGCATTCAGAATGAGAGGCCTGATTCTTCAAAAAGCTGAGTGCTCCCAACTCCAATTGTAGTCAGTGATTCTTAACTCTTACCATTACTGTGAATGGGATTTGAGGGCACTCAGCGCCTTGCAGGAGGTGTTGACTTCTGCTGTAGGACTGGGCTCTTTGACAGATGTAGGGTAAGGATACACAAACAAATGCCAACTGAGTACCTGTGATGAAACCTTAAATGACCAGCAAATACATCTATCACCTGGAGCCATTGACCTCACAAGTTATTAAGACAAGAGTAAAATGGATGATTCTCTGCTTTTGTTTCACTGAGAGAGAATTCAAACACCAGTTATTTATGTGGACTTTTCAAGGTAAATTATTTGAAACCACTGTGGGAAATATGCACTCTACTGGTCTGGATAGAGTTAAGAATTGGCTAGCATAATCACATCTCTGTAGATAAAAACTTTGAAAACTCCCACAATCCACGCTCCTGCCCCCCAAACTCTGACTATCTGAAGAGCCTATTAACTCCTGTGCCATTATTTCCTATAAGTGCTCACACTCTTGCTGAGTTTGAACAGTGTACCTCTTGGGAAATAAATTGTGTTGCTGTTATCAGATATTTAGAGCCAAAATAGCATTTCATGTTATCCAATGTTCTGTGCTAAATTACTCTTTATGTCAGTCATTTTTCCAAAGAAGTCATTTTCATTTCTCACCCCACAATACAAGACTCCATGTCCCTCCGTGTGGTAGAGCCAGGAGGACTTGGAAGAAACTCAAAAAAATAGTAAAGCTGCAGTAATCCACAGGACTGTTTTGTGACCACATTGTTCAGTAATGGATTTTACCCACTGGTGCGCTGGCTCAGCACTACACTTCAAGCCAAGCACCATTTGTTTCAATCCCATTGCTGTTGGGGAAGCTGGACTCTAAATCATGGAATCACATTACACTTGTTGAGTGAAGATCCAGGTGACTGCCAGAATCAGGGGGAAAAGAACAACACAGCAAGGGGAGTAAATGCCATTTTGAAAAGTCACTTCTCTGGTTAACAAGAATATTTACCATCTAATCTGCTTTGGAAAGAGCTTAGAGATCTATGGACAAAAGCATCAATCCTCCAACAAGATCTGAGGTTATAAGAGCCAGCGCTAAGCATTAGTATCATCATTACTCTTGTGCAAAGAGCCACTGGTAGCAAAAGCATTACTGAACAAAAGCTACTGGCTTAGGAAAGTCAAGTAATAAAACCTATTTTGGGAATATAGTGCCACACTTTGACTTCTTCTACTCCAACATAATGTAAAAATTCTCTTTTTACAAGACAATACCACATTGCTCACGATACAACTCACAATAAAAGGGACCAGAATTTAACTACTCTACATTTAAATGGCTAGCAGGCCAAAAAATCCCTCTGTGCATGTGAAAAGCAGATTTGTTGCTTTTTTCCTTCCAGCAGGTTTCAAACATAAGCGGATTAGGTAACAAGATGCCAGATGAACCTGTCTCATGACGCATAGTAAGCTATACTCACATGCAAGGAAATGAAAAAAAAAATGTATACAACAGTCTGTCCCCTTTATTTTTTTCTTTATTTTCTTTCTCTTCTTTTGCATGTTCCGTGTCCTCTGTATAATACGGTGTCTAAGACCTCTAATAAGAGTTAATGGAATTGTTCTAAATTTTCTGATTTTTTTCAGACATCTTTTCCCTCTGATCCTTTCTTTTCATCATACCTTTCCCTTTCATATTTTTCTCTCCGTTGCCCGGCACTACTCTATAATCTCTTATTCCTTAACCATTTTTTTTCTGATGTATGTTTTTTTATAAATTCTCTCTTCCATCAGTCCCTTTCTGCTTCTGATCCCATGCTTGAAACTAGAATTGTTGCATCTGACGAAGTGGGTTATAGCCCATGAAAGTTTATGCCGAAGAAAATCTGTTAGTCTATAAGGTGCCACAGGACTCTCATTGTTTTTGCTGTACACAGAATAACACAGCTACCCCTCTAGAATTGTTTAGATCTCTCAACTTGTTCAAAAGAGATCATGTAAATAACAATATGAATGTGATGTACGCAGAGCACAGGTGATCTGTCCATTTGAATCAGACACAGATCCAAAACCCTCTGAAGTCAGTGGAAAGAATCTTACTCGCTCTAGGAAGCTTTGGATAAAACTTTTTCTTCCCTAATTGCTACTCACTGGTGTAACCTAATGTATCAAATAAGCAGTGATGAAGCTGTTCAACTAAAATTATTGCATCAAATATGATTTACGGTTATGACCCTTCCATTTAACGGTAATACCACTTGCGATAAGACTCTTGTTCTTACGTTAGCTGGGTCCTCTGTTTGTTTGTGGCCTTCTTCTGACACTTCTGGGGCTGTTGGGACCGAGACTGGAAGCAGAGGGGATCGTGCTTTTCCAGCTAATCCAAGTGACGCTGTTTTAACCTGAGCCTTGGGAAGGTTCGGCCCTGAAAAGAGGAAAAAAAGCCACGATAACAACATATGAATAACACATATATGTTTAAGCCTTCTGTGCAAAATGCACTTGATTTGACAGAAACGAACAAGGAGTCCTGTGGCACTTTTTTGATTTGACTGGTTATAACTGGTTTTAAATGTTTTATCCTAAATACAGATGATCTTTTCCAAATGTTCTTATATTGCGTCTTCCTAAAGGGTCACTAATGCCGACTGGAATGCTTTTGATGAAACTCTGCCAATTTGATTTCACTGAGAGCAAGCTCTAAATCCTACTGCTGACACATGAAGATTGTCAATTATAATTCAGATAGTAGCTGTTTTTGCCAGTAGGCTAGACCACGGTGGGCTCATCTCCCAAAACGGGACTGAAAAGCTTACCCCGTATGAACACTTAATAACAGTGCTTGTGGGTAATGGGAAAAATGATGGATGCTGCGCTGTTCACCCTGCCTGGTGTCTAATGAGACATCATAATGGACACTGGTAATTCTTCTGGTGAGAATAAAAGGCCTTCTGTCATGTTTTATCTTTTAAAACAACAGATGATAAAACCACTGCCCTGGTCAATGTGTCCTCTACAAATACAATAGTTTCTAATGCTCGTGACTATGTTTAAGCTGCTGAAGCCATAAGGCTGTCTACTCCGATGAGTAGACTCTGATTTTTAAAGACATTGGGATACTTTAAAAATGAAAGTTACTCTATCAAACAAAATGTATAATATTTATTAAAGAAATTGTGTACATATCAAAGACTCTCATTATTAGAGATGTTATTTTCAAAAGAGCTCAATATTGACCTAACTTTGCTCCCAGTGAAGTCACTGGTAAAAGTTCTAGACTATTAGTCACGTAAAGCCAACTCAGTCCATTGAATCTGCTTTATCACCTCTCTTCAACATGTCTTAATCTGACTCTCTTCCATCTTGCATCTATGGACACTCAACCACCACAAAGCATGTTTGTACCCTAAATTTTAGGTGGAGCTCCCCAAGACATCAGAACTCTCCAGAGTGAAATTTATTGGGCAGGGTATATACTTGCTAGGATTGTGGAATTTCTCTCAAAGCATGCTGCTATCAGCTATCAGGAGATCGTAGCTAACACAGGTGACTCCTTTATAAGACAATGCTCCATTTTATATACTGAACAAGACAATTTTTCATTCAGTTCATTTGTTTACACTGGGAATCAAGAACCAAAAAAAATACATGAATGAATGAGTCCAGCCCACCAGCGCTCCCTCTAGGATGTTACTACAAGCAAGTCATTTAAGTCATTTCTGTGCTTTTGTCTACCCTTTTGTAAAATGGGATTAATAATAATCACATACCTCACCTAAGGGTTTTCTATCTAGATATGTTCTTATAACAACAACAATCTCTGAAGTATCTGAAGCACGTTAGGCTTAATTAATGAATATTTGTAAAAAGATGTAAGATCCTTATGTTAGAGATGATACCATGTGTTGGTATAAGTCAGCCTTATATAATATTTCATATGTCTGTTACTACATCAGTTCACACACTCCCTCCTCCATGTATAGACTAAATCATTGGGAGTAAGGTGTCTAAATACTTTTGAGGATCTGGGTTTACCATGTTACATTGGATGATCAGGCCATCCAGTCTAGTATTCTACCTCTGATAATGGCCTATGTGCGAGGCTTTAGAGGAAGTTGAAAACCCATGTTGGTCCAATAATATACCAATAATATTGTCCTCTTAATTTCCTAATCCTGGTGGGAAATATCTGATAACCTGAGGCATGAGAACTGATTACTCCATCTTAGCAGGCAAATATCTGTTTTGCTCATAAATATTATTCAGCTTCCATTTAAATCCAGAATGTTCTTTCTAAACGATACGGTTTAAGTTCAGTCAATCATTCCTCTTGTTCTTCCCCAATAGAGTCCAAAAGAACCTGATGATGGAAAGTCAGGTTAGGGACTACTTAAAGAAATTGGATGTGCACAAGTCCATGGGGCCGGATGAACAGCATCCGAGGGTGCTGAGGGAGTTGGCAGAAGTGATTGAAGAGCCGCTGGCCATTATCTTTGAGAACTTGTGGAGAATGGGGGAGATAGCGGAGAATTGGAAAAAAAGCAAATATAGTACCTATCTTCAAGAAAGGGAAAAAAGGAGGATCCGGGGAACTACAGACCGGTCAGCCTCACCTCAATCCCTGGGAAAATCATGGAGCAGGTCCTCAAAGAATCCATCCTGAAACACTTGGAGGAAAATAGAGTGATCAGGAACAGTCAACATGGATTTACCAAGAGCAAATTGTGCCTGACCAACCTGATTTCCTTCTATGATGAGAAGACTGGATTTGTGGATGGGGGAAGAGCTGTTGACGTGATATGGTTTCCCACAGCATTCTCATCGGCAAGTTAAGGAAGTATGAGTTGGACGCGTGAACCGTAAGGTGGATAGAAAACTGGCTAGATTAACGGGCTCAGCAGGTAGGAATCAATGGCTCGATGTCTAGTTGGCAACCAGTAATGCATGGAGTGCCCCAGGGGTCGGTCCTCGGGCTGGTTCTGTTCAACATCTTCATTAATGATCTTGATGATGGGATAGACTGCATGCTTAGTAAGTTCGCGGATGACACCAAGCTGGGGGGAATGGTAGATACTCTGGAGGGCAGGGACAGAATTCAGGGAGACTTGGACAAATTGGAACACTGGGCCCAAAGAAACCTTATGAGGTTCAACAAAGACAAGTGCAAAGTCCTGCACTTAGGATGGAAAAATCTCACGTACTGCTACAGGCTGGGGACCGATCGGCTAAGTAGCAGCGCTGTAGAAAAGGACCTGGGGGTTATGGTGGATGGGAAGATGAATATGAGCCAGTAGTGTGCCCTTGTTGCCAAAAAGGACAATGGCATATTAGGCTGCATCAGTAGGAATATTGCCAGCAGATCGAGGGATGTGATAATTCCCCTCTATTCGACTCTGGTCAGGCCACATCTGGAATACTGTGTCCAGTTTTGGGCTCCCCACTACAGAAAGGATGTGGACAAATTAGAAAGAGTCCAGCAGAGGGCAACAAAAATGATTAGTGGGCTTGGGCACATGACTTATGAGGAGAGACTGAAGGAACTAGGCTTATTTAGTCTACAGAAGAGAAGACTGAGGGGAGATTTGATAGCAACCTTCAACTACTTGAAGGGGTGCTCAAAGAGGAGGGAGCTAGGCTGTTCTCGAGGGTAACAGAGGACAGAACAAGGAGCAATGGTTTCAAATTACAGCTGGGGAGGTCAAGGTTGGATATTAGGAAAAACTTTCTCACTAGGAGGGTGGTGAAGCATTGGAATGGGCTACCTAGGGAGGTGGTAGAATCTCCATCTTTGGAGATTTTTAAGGCTCAGTTAGACAAAACCCTGGCTGGGGTGATTTAGTGCGAGTGGTCCTGCTTTTTAGCAGGGGGTTGGACTAGATGACCTAGTGAGGTTCCTTCTATCCCTATTATTCTATGATTCTATGATGAGCTCAGTCATTGTAGATCATTATGGGATCAGGAAAAATAATTCCCTGGGGTCATTAGTGGTGCTACGAAGAGAAATAACTCTACTATAGTAGAAAAGGCAGCTGCTGCAGCTGGAACAGAGAAAGTACTTTCCTAATTCCAGTAAATGATTGCTGTCATGACAGTTTTAAGGATTTTTACAGTTCTAGCCTGGGGACAAAAGCTGCAGATTAATTTTCTTGTATTTCAAAGAATTATGTTTACATTTTAATTAGTTTAAAATTCATACAGCAGTGCTAAAAGACTCAGGACTTTCAGCAGAGGAAACACAACAGAGAAAAGAAAGAATGAAATCCCCCCATTAGTTACCTCCCCCACAGCACATCAGTTAGAAGCAAATTCTAATAAAAAATTATTAGATAAAGACTCAAAAGAAAAGAGACCCATGTAAAATACAAGTGTCTTTGATAATACAAGTTGAACTGAAACAACAACAAAAAAAGAAAGTCAACACTGACTAAAAGACATCACTAAAAAGATACAAACCCTCTGTTAGCTCTCGTTAAATAGCTAAAAAGAAGTCCTTTAATAACTGGTACAACCAACTTCCCAGTACTTCAAAGAAAGACTAGAAAATAGAGCTGTCCCTAACAGATACAATCTTTAAATGGCACAAATTCAAGTAAAATTTTGAAGAAGGAAAATGTGTTTCACTCCCACTTCTTCAAAGAAAAGTGATTTTCAAATGGGAAGAGGCCTTTTTTGCTATTAAATCATCATTGGCAGAAATTAAGTGAATGCAGATACTCTCATTTGCATTGATGGATGCACTCTTGAAAATCTGTGTTCAACCAAACAATTTCTAGAAACAGGCTTTGGCATCAGAATCCATTTGATATTAAAAGAAATTAAGTACTTCTTATAAGGCACGTGGAGGAGTAAGACAAAGATCTCAAGATAAAACAACTAATCATCCTATTTACACAAAGAAAAACTTTATGAGCCAGATCTTCAGTGGGTGAACATGGGTCTGGCCATATTGATTTAAATGGAGCTTTGCAGATTTACACCAGCAGATGATCTGGCTCTATATTATGAATACCCTTTCGTTTGTAGTTTCAGAATGTTCTC
>ML685782.1:2540577-2591416 GCA_007922175.1 Pelusios castaneus
CGTCTAAGACATTTCTCCAGAATGACACAAGTTAAAGTGTGGATATAACATCAAATTCTTAACTTCTAATCAAAATAGAATTCCTAGACATAAACTATATAATCATTCCCAGCAAATTACTACCTTTCTATTGACACAAAACATGACATAGTTCCTATGGATTATAGCATTTATGATATATCCATAGAAAATAATATCATAAATGCTTAAATCCAGACAGTGTCACACACAGGGCTCTGCCCTGCCGGGGTCCCTGTCCCCCTTTGCCCCATTGTACACAGACGGTGCTCCCCCCCCCCCACCGTGGACCTGCCCAAAGTCCCCCCAGCCCCACAAAGTGGACCTAGAACATTCAATACGGACTAACTAAGTCGACTTTAAGTCGACTTAGTTAAGTCTAGTTAGTTAAAGTCGACTTAAAGGTGCAAGTGTAGACATAGCCAGTGAGGGGTTCTGCACTGTACTGGTTGTGGATAAAAACAGGATTTCTATCTTCAGTACTATCAAGGCAGCATCTTTTGCAAGCTCTGAGTCAATCAGCATTGCTGTACTTATGCTGGCTACTCATGGCTCCAATACACTTTTAAAAGACTTAAGAAGCTTTGGTTCAATACCTAGCCATGTATGACTTGGGAAGATCAGGCTCTTCCTGTGCCTCAGTTTTAACATCTGTAAAATGGGAATAATGATACTGCACTCTCTTTGTAAAGTACTTTGATATCTCTAGATGAAAAGTGCTATGTAAGTGCTAGGTACTCCTCCCACTTCTTCTATGAACGAGTGCTCACTGAAGTGCAGGAGCAACTTGGATGGGAACATACATCCTTGTGTCCTTTGGTACAGTACAGAATAAAATAATGCAAAACTGTTCTCCCAATATATTGTCTCTAAATTACGTAGCATATTGTTATTACAGCCACTTGCTCGATGTTTCTGACCATAGTACCTGATTTTTTACCCATGCATACACATGTATTTATAGCTAACTTTAATTGTTTGCATGCTGACATGTAATCCTGCTGCAATATAAAGGCAGAGTAACATAATGCTTTCAGTAAGGCCTTCTGAAATAAGACACTACCTGGAATTTGCATGCAGTAGCTATACATTATGTGAGTGATGAACAAATTAAGTGTTTAATATTTTAAAAATATTAAAGGTAAAAAGTAAAAACACAGTAAAGCTGCCAGAAAGCAGAGACCACAGCCTACCAGACTAACAAATACTGTCTTATTGTTCACTCATACTCTATTTGTCTGTATGCATCTGTTGTTTCTTGTCTTAAATTTACCTCATAAGGTCTTTGGGCCAGGGAATGTCTTTTTCTTCCGTGTTTGAACAGAACTGAGCACAATGGGATTCTGGTCCATAACTAGGAAATCTAAGTGCTATGGTAATACAAATAAAGAATACAATAAACTGTAATCTGGAAAGGGAACTGATCAGACCTCCTTATGTGTTTTTAAAGCACAAAGAGTATACCTCCATTTTTCTGTGAATCAAAAAAGAATGCAGCTGTGACTTCTGTCACAGGAGGTTTTATTTATATTTATATGAGCCCCGAAAGGGCCCAATAAAGATATATTTACTCAGGTTCCTATTCTAGTAGAATTTGATTGGAATCTCTGGATATCACTGTAACATATAACACTAAACAACTGCAGAAGTCAGTTTCACACCATGCTTGTTCACTGGTTAGCTAAATTAGTGGTTTTCAACCACTGTGCCATGGCACGCTGGTGCGCTGTGAGAACTGTCCAAGTGTGCCGAGAAATTTTGTACAAAGGTAATGAAAATCAGTGTAAAATAAACATTGTTTCATCTTAAACAATATTCTATCCAATCAAAATTACAACTCATAAAACTCGTGAAAATTAATCACCAAATTAAAAGTGAGGTATGGGTCTTTCAATTCTAAAACATGAACATTCTAAATGTGGGTGGCCAAAGGGCAAAATTGAGATGATGTATACTTTTTTCTGGTGAAGTTGAAACATTAATGCATTTGATCCCTCTATAGCTTACTGTATGCACTATGTTGCAAACCTCTCTAGTAAGACCGTAAGCATAGTAAATGTAAGTAAATGTGACTTTTATGAGCAATCAGTTCAGCTGAAAAAAGTGAGTTTGCCATGGAATTGTTTATCTCACTGAACTGTACTGTGTTACTGACTGAGTTAGATGTACTGTATAATGTTTCTTTCAGCAACTGCTTCATACTGTCACTTGGATCTTCGTGGATTCGGGGAGAAGTAAACATTTTACATGGAGGGGAAGGAGTTTTTGTGAAACACAAAAATATGCTGTTATAAAATTTGCTGCTGTAATGGATATTTGTACCTGTAAATCCCATGGTAAAAATCCTGTTACTCATATGCAACTCATTATAGTAATTGGCCTTAAAGAGCTGCTTTTCTGTACAAAGACAGATGTTCCCTCCTGGATATTGTTAATGGAAAGCCAAAATGACAATTAGCATTTTGTTTCCCCTTCAGCTCACAAAAACAACAGGCGATTTCTAATGACCGTAACTAAAATGACAACCAGAAAATGTTATTTAAGTAACTGTATGTTGCAAGTTCCTCAGCAAATTTTTACAAACTATTATTAGAAGAAATACCCAAAATATACAATTTGACTAGCTGTACAGACAGTTAAGAAACAAAGAAAATTGAAAAGATCAAGCAGACCACTCAGTAAATATACTGGACACTGATGGCTGATGTGCTAAGTAAGCTAATTTATGCAAATGAATTCCTAATTAAATTAACAACCCTTTAGTTTCTAAGGCTTCCAAACCCAGTAGGGCATTTAGAAGAAAAATAGGAACCACAGACTCATGAAGAGAAAAATGACATTGCTCATCAGGTGTTGTTCTAAGAAGCCACAGCATGAATTTACTGTTTAAAAGTTTTATTTCTCAGTAGGGTTATTAATTAAACACTTCATTTGCTCATTAGGTATATAACATATGGCTGCTTTGTGGAAATTTCAGCTAATGTCTTATTTCAGAAGGCCTTACTGAGCACATGCTGTTACTCTCGTTTATATTCCAATAGCACCGCACATCGGTGGGCAAACAAATATTCTGGAACATTAAATGACGGTAACTGGAAAGATATGTGTTGGATGGGTTGAGACCTAGATACTACGATAATGGACATTGAGGATTGTTTAGTTCAGAAAGGATGTGAATAAAAGAGTGACGTGTTAGAGGGATGTGAACCATACCTGGCATAGAGGCAATCAGCAGACCATTTATATTTGCCTTCTCCCATAAGACAAGCAATACTGGAACCCAATGAAATTTAGAGGCATCACATTTAAAGCTGATTATAGAAGATACATTTTTACATAATTAACAATCAGTGTAGGAATCCCTCACACAGGATGTTGTCTGGTTTATAAGAACACCCCTTGGTTTCAGTTTAAAAGTGCTAAATACCTGAAGTTTCTGTTGACATCAGCTGGCGCATGGGGCGGGGGGGGGGGAAAGGGTCTCAGCAGCTCTGAAAATTAGGGACATAGGGCCTGATCCAAGGCCCACGAAAGATAATAAAAGTCTATTGATTTTATGAGCTTTGAAGCAAGTCCAGAATATATAAGAGATATAAACCTTAATGCTTAAATATGTAAGCCAACCAACAGCTACCTGGATTTAGGGAGCAATATCTCCTCTGGAAAGATAATTTTGTAATTTTCCATAGAGAGTTTTTTGCACTTTCTTCTGAGACATCAATTCTAACCACTGGGGGGGAAAAAGGATTTCTGCCTAGATGACTAACGGGATGCTATCCAGTATGGCAGTTCTATGTCCCTTTCTGATATTCTGTTTTCCCTAAAAGTGTCCAGTCCTCATGAACATCAGTGTAAACCGAGCAAGGTATCAGACCAGATCTAAAAAGAAAATTTTGATCTAATACAACAGGAAACCACAAAAAGATCAAAGTCAATGAACACGCTATTTTATAGACTAAAGTATGTTTCTAGTTGTTTAAATGTAGTTCTGAATTTGCTTGTAATCACATGGCAGACCATGCTCATTAAGTGAGATGGTGCCTTTGATGAGAATTGAATGTGAAACCATTTGCGTAATTTTGATTTTGTAGGGAAAGAAAGAAAGAAAGAAAGAAAGAAAGACTTCATTTTACGCATTTCAAATGTACAGTACTAGTACAGAACCCATTGGGAAGACTTTTGAAGTGATGTTGACAAGTTTTTTTATTTTGTTCTTTTTTAAAAAAATTATTAATATTATTTAATGTCATAGGTCTTCACAATACGTGTAACAAATTGTGAGTAGAGAAAGGACAAACACACAGGCTATGTCTACACTTGGCCAAATAAGACGACTTTGTTAAGTCGACTTTGTTAAGTCGATTTAGCATGTCTACACTCAAAAATTAAGTCGACTTAAAGGGGACCCTGCCAAATCGACTTAGAGCTTCCACAATGGATGCCTAAGTCGACTTGTAGGGGTTAGGTGGACCTGGGACTGGTCCACGGTGGTAGCGGGGGGCACCCCTTGCCAAGTGCCAGGGGTTCAGCATTTGCCCCATTGTACCTGGGTACAATGGGGGCTGAGCCTGACAGGGACACTGGCAGGGCGTAGGAGCAGAGTGGGCAGGGCTCTGTCCTGCCCTGTGGGGGGGCATGGCAGGCTCTCCCTGTGCCAGTCACCCTGGCAAGGAGGGCAATGGGGGAGCCCTGGAGCACTTTAAGTCGACTTAGAGATGATTTAGGGCTAATCTGCGTCTACATTAGTAAAGTTGACTTTAAAGTAGGTTTTATAAAGTCGACTTTAATTTTCCTTAAGTCGACTTAAGCTGCTGCTTAAGTCAATTTAAGGAAATTGTAGTGTGGACGCAGATTAAATTAAATAAATTTAAGCAAGCTTAAGTCGACTTAATTTGTAAGTGTAGATGCACCCACAGAATGTTAAAACATAGAAGATGAAACTCAAAGGCCTGATACATACAAGATATTTGGTCTCTTCCTTCTATGCTTTCACCACCAAATTTACATAAACTTAAGAAAATGAAGTCATTTAAAATATTTAATTGGGTGTTTAGATGATTAATGTTAAGGAACAGAAACCTAAACCTGGAGGCAAGTGGGGAAGTGGAACACCAGGAAGAGAGTGCAGCAAAGGAGGCGTCCTGATTCATACTGAGAAAGTATAGCAATCAGCTAGTTATATTAAGTGACTGAGCAGGAAGAACTGGAATTCCTGGCATACTAAAGAAATTATGATGTGCTTGGAATCACAGAGTTGGTGGGGTAATTTACATAACTGGAGCGCTGTCATGGCTGCGTATAAACTGTTCAGGGGTGACTGGCAGAGAAGGAAAGAGGGAGGAGTTGCACTATATGTAAGAGAGCAATATGATTGCTCACAGATCCAGCATGAAACTGAAGAAAAGCCTGTTGAGAGTCTCTGGGTTAGGTGTAAAGGCTGCGTTCCTCTTGACCCACTGGAAGAATTGATAGGGGAAATAGAAATAGGATTGGTAACCTGGGCAGCAGTGACCATGAGATGGTAGAGTTCAGAAACCTGACAAAAAGGAAGAAAGAAGAAGCATTGCATGTGAATCCTTGACTTCAGAAAAGGAGACTTTAGCTCTTTCAAGGAGCTGATGGACAGGATCACATGGGAGGCTAATATGAGGGTGGAAAGGAGTCCAGGAGACATGACTCTATTTTAAAGAAATCTTATTGAAAGTGCAAGAACAAAACCATCCCAATGTGGAGAAAGAACAGAAAATATGGCAGGCAACTAGTTTGGTATATGAAAGAAATCTTCATGAGCTTAAACACACAAAGGAAATTTACAAGAAATGGAAACTGGGACAGATAACTAGGGAGGAGTGTAAAAATACTGCTTGAGCATGCAGAAGTGAAATCAAGAAGGTCAAAGCACAATTGGAGTTGCAGCTAGTCAAGGATGTGAAGGTTAACAAGAAGGGTTTCTACTGGTATGATAGTAATGAAAAGAAGCTCAAGGTAAGTCTGGATCTCTGAGAGAATGGGGGGGCAACCTAGTAAGAGAGAAAGTGGAAAAAGCTGAAGTACTCAATGTTTTTTCTTAGCTCTGTCTTCACAGAAAAGGTCAGCTCCCAGATTACTGCATTGTGCAGCTCAGAATAGGGAGGGGGTGAACAGCCCTCAGTGGTGAAAGAACAGGTTCAGGACTATTTAGAAAGGTTGGACATGCATATGGATGCAATGCCTCTGAGGGTGCTGAAGGAATTGGCTGAAGTGATTACAGAGCTATTGACCATTACTTTGAAAACTTGTGGCACTTGGGGAAGGTCCCAGATGATTAGAAGAAAGCAAATATGGTGTTTATCTTCAGAAAAGAGAAGAAGGAGATCTGAGGAACTACAGAGTGATAAGCCTCACCTCAGTTCCAGGAAAAATCATAGAGCAGGTCCTCAAGGAATCCATTTTGAGGCACCTGGAAGAGTGGAAGGTGATCAGGAGCAGTCAGCATGGATTCACCAATGGCAAATCATGTCTGACCAACCTGGTTGCTTACTATGATGAAATAACTGGCTTTGTGGATGTGGGGAAAGCAGTGGACATGATATACCTTGACTTTAGCATAGCTTTTAATAAGGTCTCCCATGGTATACTTACCAGCAAGTTAAAAAAATCTGGGCTGATTATTTGACTATAAGATGGATAGAAAGCTGGCTAGATCATAGGGCTCAACGGGTAGTGATGAATGGCTCGATATCTAGTTGGCAGCTAGTAACAAGGGAATGCCCCAGCGATTTGTGCTGAGGCTGGTTTTGTTCAATATCTTCATTAATGATCTGGAGGACGGGGTGGATTGCACCCTCAGGAAGTTTGCAGCTGATACTAAGCTGCAGGGAGTGGTAGATACAATGGAGAATAAGGATAGAATACAGAGTGACCCAGACAAATTAGAGGATTGGGCCAAAATTATTCTGATGAGATTCAACAAGAACAAATGCTGAGTCCTGCACTTAGGATGGAAGAATGCTATTCACTGCTACAGACTGGGGACCGACTGGCTAGGCAGCAGTTCTGTAGAAAAGGACCTGGGGATTACAGTGGAAAAGAAGCTTGATATGAGTCAACAATGTTCCCTTGTTGCCAAGAAAGCTAAGGGTATATTGGGCTGTATTAGTCGGAGCATTGCCAGAAGATAGAAGGAAGTAATTATTCCCCTTTATTCAGCACTGAAGAGGCCACATTTGGAGAATTGTGTCCAGTTTTGGGTTCTGTATTACAGAAAAGATGTAGACAAATTGGAGAAAGTCCAGCAGGGGGCAACAAAAATGATTAGGGGGTTGGAGCAAATGACTTATGAAGAGAGGCTGAGGGAACTAGGCTTTTTTTAGTCTGCAGAAGAGAAGACTGAAGAGGGGATTTGATAACAGCCTCCAACACCCTGAAGGGGGAGGTTTCAGGCAAGATCAAGCTAGGCTGTTCTCAGTGGTGGTAGATGACAGAACTAGGAGCAACAGTTACAAGTTGCAGTGCTCGAGGTCGAGGTTGGATATTAGGAAAATCTTTTTCCTTAGGAAGTTGGTGAAGCACTGGAATGGGTTACCTAAGGAAGTGGTGGAATCTCCATCTCTAGAGGTGGGAGTTAGAACTAGATATAAGAAAGCAATCGAATGTCATTTACATTTTCCATTAGCAAAGGGAAATATTGTCTAAAATTCCTAAAAAAGCACACAGATTTATCTACACAGTTCATTAATTGTTGTCATTTGATTCATGTAAATAAATGCTTTGCTCTTTCTCTAAATTATACCACTCTGCTTTGTGTTTAAGTGCAATTCTGCTCTAAAACATACCTATAAATACAGCACCGCAGGGTGCTAGATTTATAATTTTCCAATTACTTCCTGATGAAATTTGCTTTGCTTACAATTAAAAAGTTGCCCTTGCACTTGGATTATAGTTACCAGTTAACAACTATTAATGATGATTATTATGATTCATATTGCAGTAGCACAAGGGAGCCTTCGTCATGGTCCAGGAACCTCTTGTCCTAGACATGATACAAACACAGAACAAAATGCGGTCCTTGCCCCAGGAGAATTGAGCTTACTCTCTCATAGCTCTGTTGGTTCTGCAGTGCCAACAGAAGCAAAGCAATAGCAGCTTTTTTTTTTTTGGTCTGTTACTAATCTAAGCAGCCATGACTCTAAATACACACAAGGAGTGTAATGGAATGCTAATCTGAATGATAATATTCAGCCACATGGCAGTGCTGTGTGAAACAGACCTTACTTTAGGTAACTTCAGACAGATCTGTATTTGTTTTCTCTTCAGGTGTTGATCACTATGGGAAGTGTTAAATGAATTACACCAGGATCTATGGAATGAGTGTTACAGCAAAAGAACAAGAAAGTGACAGTGCATGTGGTGAAGAATGCCGCCCTAGCCTTATGGTTCTCAAGTAATCATGAAGGAAAGCCTCCAGTGATCTGGTACAGACTGGAATGCATTCAAGGTGGAGGATCCAGTAACACACGCAGGGACATAGATTCAAGGACAATAGGGGGTGGGGGATGTTCAAATGGGGTGATTATGGCTAACCTAACCTTTCATACTGCTTTCATACTGCTCAGCCAACACCTTATTAAATCGACTTAACAAAGTTGACCTAACTTTCTCTAGTGTAGACGTAGCCTAAGTCAACCTTATTAAGTCGACTTAACCCTTTAAGTTGACTTAATAAAGTCGACTTAGGCGCTAATCCCCGTCCACACTGGCTTTAAGTCGATTTAAGGAGTCAATTTAAGGCTTAAGTTGACCTAAAACTACATCTTATTAAGTTGATTTAAGCTGTCCTTAAGTCGACTTAAGGAAATGCTACTCAATGTACGGGAGTAACAATGCTACCTACTTCAGAATCATAACGATGCTGAACAATGCACAGAAATGTGAGCAGCAAGTAACAATGGACTAATGAGAAATTGTGAACATCAGATTATGTATAATAATCTACAGTACCAACTGATACCTGTAGTAGTAATTCTGAAAGTATTTTTTCATTACCTCAACAGCTTTGCATGCAAAATATTACAAATCTATATACAAATGATATCAAAAGTGGTACAAAACTTCAGACAGTCAGTGGATAGGTTGGAAGTGGAGAAAATTTGGTTGCTGGAGGAAGGAAAGAGAGATGAAAGAGACATAGGAACAGTGTTGGCGGTGAAGGCATGTCTACGCTTGATAGAAGCCTGCTGTGAATTTTAAGAGTCTGTTCTGATAACGTTTTAGCAGTGTAAGCATAAGTAGAACTGCACATGTGTAAGGAATTACAGAGTAAGCTTATTTGTGAGAAAAAGAAAAGATAAAGTAACTTAAAAGCTAAAAAAAGAGTGGTTAAAATAACACTAAACTTGTACTGATGGGGGAGGAGAGTTAAAATGGCAATGAGAGACTAATACATATGTGTAAGAGAAGATAGCAAAAAGTGATCAATAAGTTTGTGTACCAAGGGGAGGTAAAGCTGTACTGTCCAGTGCTGGGGGTGATTGTGATGGGATCATCCAGAGGAGCTTCCCATTTGTAAGTATTTGATCACTACATGCTGACAGTCTTGACTTAATAAAGATTTGTTAGACCCATCTGGTGAGTGAGTGAATCTCAATGCAACAATGCCTGGCAGAACATTGAACATTTATACAGAACATATCCAGTGTGCATCTCTCTCTGAGAATGAAGCTTTGTCCATACCTGGTACAGAAGCCCTATTTCTTGATACCAGCCCTGCAACCTACGTACAAGAAACAAATGTACAACAGGGAGCAGATCTGTTGAATAAGATGGTGTCACTTTTTAGAGTTGTTTTTACGACTACAGCAACTTAGGTTACAACTACACTAAGAGGTAGTGGAATGATTACCTTTCTCACAAACATGTACTTGTGCTAGCTCTCATCACGTTAGTGCAAGTATAAATAGCAACATAGCACATTAGCGGCAGCGGAAGCACAGGTTAGCTGTGCTGAGTCCATACCCACTGGTTTTCCATGCTGCCACTGTCTGTGTTACTGTAACTACACTGTTCTATTACATGCACTTGAGTGTGTGTACCCTGGAAGGGATCATACCTCTAGCTCATCATCTAGATATGGTCTTTAATGATGTCTTCTCTGGCCAAAGGAGCATTATGGCACAGTATTAATAGGTAATATTAAATCCATTGTTTCATATTGATTTTATTTTCAGTTCCTGTGGGTGTGATTTTCTTTAGATTTTCAGTCTTCTCTCTGGCTTTTGTGGTTCTTTATATGAAATCTTCATTCCAAAGAGAAGTGACAGCAAGCACCACACAGAACTGATTTCCTTTGTCAGCTATGCTGTGCAAACCTCTAATGAAGACAGTTAGTGGGCGGCTATAACCGGGCACTGGTAGAGACTTGTACTAATGTTCTGCCATAATTTATTATTTATCATTTTTTTAATATATTGGCATGCTTGATAGAATACTTCTTGCCAAAAATATTAAGGTATAATAAGAATACAGGGTTTTCTGATGACCCAGAGAATATAAATCAGCCCACATTTCATGCAACTCTCTCCTACATCTCCAGATCACATCCATTTAATATCACACCTTGCAATTTGTAAGGAAGAAAAAAAAAATCAATTTTGCTGTATAAAGATGTAGTTTTTAGTTCAGTTACATCCACTGACATACTGGACCATGAAAGATTGAAAAGATGGGACTTTTTTACTTGCGTGTGTGTATTATGCAGAAAGTAGTAAGGGAGCAATAGAATACAGCACTTTTACAACTATAGAAAGATACAAGGGCTGAAATTATAAACCTGTGATACAATATAAAAGGCATTATTTAAGAGGCCAAAGGCATTATTTAAGAGGTCACAATTTCTACCCCCTTACAGCACACTTACAGCTACAGAAGACAAATGTCCTGCTAATCCAAGTTCATTTAAAGTGCAACTTTCATTTCAACACTTAAAAAGGAATTTCCACTTGACAGGAATTTAAAAAAAAAACAAAAAACAGCTCCTTTCCTGGCCATTTGCAGAATTTATGTCAGATCCATAACGCAGTAAGCTCAACACTCCATCAAGTGTGACCTGAAAGGGGACTAAGTCAAGTCACTTATCTGTCTATGTCCATGATTTGTAAGGAGGGACGATTGCAGACAGTGGAATATAGAATGGAGAGATTGGGAGGTTACTCTCACATCTTCAGATTTAAAATGTTAAGAATCTGAACCACTGTATCACAAAGCGGTGAGGAAATGGTGCGATCTATACAAACTATATATGAAGTGGGCCAGCTTAAAGCAGAATGGAAACTCAAGGGACTCAAGGAAAAAGGGGTAAATTTCAGCTTTGGTGTATATTGAATGTATAACCTGAAAAACAGGATCATGGCCTTTAAGTTATTTATTAGTTCCAGTATGGGAAAATACTATACACTTGAATAGATAATGTTAACCTTTCTAGAGATTTTTATGAACTAACCTATAAATATTAATAGTTAATTATAAACCTTCTCTATTTTTCTATTAGATGTCTAAAAAATCTGTAGAAAAGATCTTTCATTAGGGCCTAACCCAAAGGCCATTGGGGGGGAGGATCAGTAAAAAGACTTTCATTGACTTAAACGACCTTCACATTTCACCCTTAAATCCTGATTCATGATTTCCAAAAAAAGGGGCTTAAAGTTAGTGTCCTAATTCACATTTAGACACATGAATTAAGGATCTGATTTTCGAAAGTGCTAAACATACATAAGCTTCTAGTGAGATCAGCTGGAACCTTAGCGCCTACCTTTGGGAATTCACTTTTGAAAAATCTTTGTCCATACATTTTTAGATCAATTCTTATAGAAGCCTGTTATATTTCTATAGAACCTTGTTGGCTACATTCCAGTTCAATTAAATACAAAGTTTCCATCACAGTTATTTTATTTTTTTGAAGGGGTGGGACACTTGCTTAACATATGTTTGTGAAATGAGAGATTAATGTTTTCCATGACACTCACTTAAAGTAATAAACATTTTGCTTGGTCTAAGTAATGACAAATTTATTACTAATTACATTGTTATGTTTAGCAAATAGAAATTGCTTCAGGTCTTAAACAAGCCTAGTAAAAATTAATTCATTCCATCCATCTGCTTGAGTGAAGTAACATTCCTCCTGCCACACCCAAAAGAGAAATTTTTAAAAGCATTTTTGGACTGGGATACTTCCACCTACTGTAAAATCGGAGGATATTCAAAGGAGGATAGCTCCATGAAGGTGCTCACACAGAGTTCCTATCCAGTTGTTCTGTCAGTAGAAAGGATAGAGAAATTGCTTGTCTAGAAACCCCACTGATCTCCTGAGATATCAAGGACCAACCACAAATAACCCAGTGTGTCTTCACAGTTGCTCTGATACATGGCAGCCGCCTTCTCTAGAAAGGGGGATCCAGTGGTCACAATCAATGTTACCTTTGGTCTAATTAACAACACAACCTTATACAGAGTGTAGAGAACTCAGCAAATTCTGTGGTCACATAATTAGTCATAAACAGCAATTGTAATGGTGATCACTGAACATTATATGGGGATGACTAGCACACCTTTACTTTCTCGGCCCAAAATCATGACGAGTAAGTGTGAAAACCTGACTGCCTTACTTATGCAAGTTGTTCTACTGAAGTCAGTAGGTTTATTCACATAGTAAGCACAGAAGGAATTGGCCTTCCTTAGGTAAAACTGTTTTATTACATAAGGATGAACAGACCCCATCATAAAATAAAAATATAATTCAGCTGTAATAGTTGGCAAGAAAAGAAGACGACGACAACTTTCCAACATTATGGGGTTTCTTTGCTTCTCTGTTTGTTGTCAAGAATTGAATTACCTACTGATGGATAGCAGGTGTTCATAGTGGAAAACATAGTGCTTTTTTGGTAGTCTTGTAATCACTTACAGTTAGGTAACATATGTTGTGTTGGAAGAACACTATGTTCAGAAAATAACAGAATACAGAACAGAAGTCAGCAGAGTGGCAGTTTCTGAACTGTAGGTAATTCTGCCAACTTGAGCAACCCTCCAACTTGGGTAGTGTGAGTGATCAGTATTGGGTCCCACCCTGCAAATCTCATTCATACACATAGTCCTTATTTACCAGATAATGCTATTGACTTCAAAAGCACAACTCATATAAAAATCATTGATATATTATCTAAAACATACATACAATGTAAGGCTTCTGGTGCAAAACACTTCTCATTTTAGCGCATTTCATACAAAAGAGAAGAAGTATAAAATAACTGTTCAGAATATGGGGTGATGTGTACTTGTTCTATCCTAGGACCATCCCAAGAAAGGAATCTTTCTTTAGAAAAGTACATTTCTGTCTCTCTCTTTCTCTCTGCCCCATAGCCCACATTAACAGCAAATAACTACCTTCCCCATGACAGCTCCACTGTACTAGATGGAGCATTGTGTTTGAGGAACCCAAGGGTGTCCTCTCTCCCCACTCGGGATTCAGGGTAGTGGGTAGATATGATCAATTTTTTGACGAATAGTTTATTTGCTGAAAATTGCAGTTTCAGTCAACATGGAGCTATTTGCAAATTTGAATTGGGCCATAGGCTGTTTTGAGACAGGGGCACTCACCTTCTCCTCTGCTGAAGTTGTTGTCCCACTTTGTGTAAATATTCATCCCATCAAGGACATCTCCTGCTTGAGCTTCCTAAACACCAAGCTAACATCTTTGTAGTGATTCTGTCTCTTTCTCGTCAAATGACTATTCAAATCTTTTATACCAGGGTAGGGCAGCTTCAAGAAGAGAGAGACTGAGACCAATCCATTCTATAAGCTGGGATAGGGATAAAGCTGGGCTCAAATGCCTGCACCTGAGCAGAGATTCAAAGCTGGCTTCCCCAATTCCAAAAAAACAAAACATGTTCTGTTTTACCCAAAACAGACCTTTCCAATTACCCATGGTGGAGGGAGGTAATGCAAGAATTTAAAGAAGGCTCTTAATAGCATCGTTTCCACCTCCTAGATTTTTTTTCCCCTTGTAATTGTTTCCTATTTCTTCCCATTCCCTGCATGTTTCATTTTTTATTTTTAATGGGTTTGCTGTCAGGACCGGCTTCCAGGCAGTTTTTTCTAGCAAATATATATAATCCTTTCATTATCAAGAAAGTAAACCTTGAAGCAGGAGCTAAGCATTTGGCATTGGTTTAATTTACTATAGCAAATATAAAATTTGAAATGAGACCAATTGATTCATTTGGTTCCTGATTTATTTAACTCTCCTCCCTCATTAGTTAATTCTAATTTTAAACTATTACCTTATGCTTAATTCCCATTCCTGAGAGTCATAATGAAAAGCTGGAATATTATCATAAAATGGTATGAATTCTTTTTTCACTTTACAACAACTTAAAGAAATGTCTTTCAGATACAAGGAAGTCTATATATTTTTTTCTTGTAGTTAATGCATATCAGTTTTTTTTTCTTCTTCCCAAGTGAGAACTTAATGCTATTTAATGGAGCTTCCCTGTAGAGGGTGAGAAATTTTTTATGCAGAGATTGCAACTTTCAAGAAAGTCTAAATATAGGTGAGGGTTGAACATCTAATGCTACAATTCTCACCAAGATGTCACTTAGTTTCAGTTCTGCAAACAATCCTCTATCTGAAGGCGCAACCATCCCTGATGTCAGTAATGTGACTGGGAGTGGTGTGCGTAGATAGAAGGCACAGTATATGAAAATTATGATTTATAGTCAGATTGGGCCTTTTAGGGTCTGGCCCACTTTGCTGGCAGGCAAGAGCTGTTTTGTCCCCTGGGCAGCTCTGAACGGTAATGCAGGCCTGATTCTCATTTACATTGAGGCCACTTTATACCATTTTGGAGCACTGAAGTTAGTCTTTAAAAGTGCCACAAGACTCTTTTGTCTTTCTACAATAGACTAACACGGCTACCCCTTTGGAATTTGTCTAATGGACAGAATGATCCTAAATATCCTTACTGCAAATGAGAATAAGGCTCAACACTTAAAATGCAGCTTGCGCTCCCCTCCATTGCAGCCACTCTCCTTTGAAGAGTGAAGCCCTCCAGATTGCACTGAGAACTATCTCTGTATTTAGGGGAGCACACAGCCCACTGCTGTGGCTGGTGCCTATTGGGAGTTCTGGGGCAGGAGGGAAGATCTTTGTGTCCCTCACCTTTCGTGCATATACATGACGCGTCCGGGCACAATTCAAATTAAATGCAAAAAAATAAAATGATGACAGTAAATTAAAAATAAGTAGAAAAAAACCCTGCCATTCTGCAGAAAGAGGAAGGATGGTCCAGTGCCCAGGTCTTGGAAGAGCTGGGTTCAAACAAATCCCTGATCTGCCTACAGATTTCCTGCATGGCTTTCAGCAAGTCACTTACAGTCAGGTCTGTACAGGCTTCTAAGTTCTTAAAGACTCCGATAACTACCTACTGGGATTTTCAAAAGCATCTATCTAGGCACCTATGGACTTCTGAGAATCACAAGGTTTGCGCCTACACTTGCAAATTAAGTCGATTTAAGCTTGCTTAAGTTGACTTAATTTAATCTGCGTCTACACTACATTTTCCTTAAATTGACTTAAGCAGCAGCTTAAGTCGACTTCAGGAAAATTAAAGTCAACTTTATAAAACCTAGCATTATTAAGTCGATTAGCCAGTGTAGACGCAGATTAGCCCTAAATCGATTTTTAGTCGATTTAAAGGGCTTCAGGGTTCCCTCACTGCCCTCCTTGCCAGGGTGACTGGCACAGCCACAGCCTGGTGTGCCCCCACACAGGGCAGGACAGAGCCCTGCCCACGCTGCTCTTATGCTCTGCCAGTGTCCCTGTCCTGCTCAGCCCCCATTGTATCCAGGAAGAATGGGGCAAATGCAGCCCCCCCCGCCACCATGGACCAGTCCCAGGTCCACCCAGCCCCTATAAGTTGATTTAGGCATCCAGTGTGGACGCTCTAAGTCAATTTGGCAGGGTCCCCTTTAAGTCGACTTAATTTTTGAGTGTAGACATGCTAAGTCGACTTAACAAAGTCAACTTAAAATCGACATTGTTAAGTCAACTTAGCAAAGTCAACTTATTTGGCCAGGTGTAGACATAGCCAAGGTGTCTATCTGCATCTTTAGACACTTCAGTACCTTCATAAAGCTGGCCCTTAGTCTCTTGGGCTATGTCTATACTTGCAAGTCAGTTCGAATTAAGGAAGTTTAATTCGACCTAACTTAAGCCTTGGTTACACTAGGCTTTCATTAGTTTGATTTAAGGGCTTCCTTAATTCGAACTAATAAATTTGATTGCTTAGTTCGAATTAATGGTTAATTCGAACTAGTTAGTTCAAACTAATCCAATGTGGCCATGTTAGTTCGAACTAATCAGCAGATTGACCTTCCTGCAACTGACTAATTCGAACTAAGCAAGTACCCTGCATGGCCATGGCTAGTTCGAACTAGCATTCTAGTGGGACTATGCTAGTTCGAATTAAGTTAATTCGAACTAATTAAAATTAGTTCGATTTAGTTAATTCGAATTAACTAATTCAAATTAGCTTTTGGAAGTGTAGACATAGCCTCAGTTCTTCATCTATATTAATAGGATAATAGCATTTCTCAGCATCACTTGGGTACTGTGAAGATAGATAACTACCTTAACATTATGAGGTGCTCACATATTATTCTGAGTTTGGGAACACGTAAGTACTTAGATAGATAATCCCTGCACCCAGGCATCACTCAACAACTGCACCTTGATGACTAATAAATAACATCAATAATTCAGGAATTTTTACCTGTTTGAGACAAAAGTGGTGTATAAGGGACTTTCGGTTCTATTGCACTCATTGGTGGAGGTAGCAAGGGGTTGGCAAAGCTGCGGAGAGGGTGTGTAGGCCGGACACAAGCTGTGGGGATTGTTCTGCTTGGGGCGTCCTCATTGCTGGCATGTTCAGACTGTGTCTGTGGCAGCAGTGATGGTTGTGGTGGGGCTGGTCCTTCACTCACTGCTGTAAGGGAACAGTAAAACAAACTATTACTGGGATATTTTTTCAAGTGCCATTTCTTTCCATTCTGCACCCCCATCACCACCAAAAATAATAATTTAAAAAAAGAGGAAAATGCAAGATTTTAACTCTAGAGGATCTGTACGAAATATGTAAACATTTCTTCCAAAAGGTATTAGCAGCTGAATTAGAAACAAGACATTCCTAAAAGCAGCCAGGTAACATAGAACTTCCTTCAAAATAAAATACAGAAAACAACATTATCATCTCCCTCTGTATATTTTATTTATATACAAACTTTGTAAGTTTCCATCACCATTGGATCTGGGTGCCTTTAAATGCTAAAAAACCCCACCAAAAGCGTAACTACATCATACGGAACGTGAAACAAATTGTAGCTATTGGGACTCATTACATTCTGCCCTATATTATTGTAATAGCTGCAGTTAATGAGAGTTGAAGACAAAGAAGGGACTTAATTTCTGTTTAACCAAATACCAAAATCATTTTTCCTTGAGACAGCAGTAATATTCAGTGTGCCAAAGCAGTCAGTTGGTGTTTTATTATCCTATACCCAAAGTCAATTTTTCTGTGATTTAAACATGCCATGTCAACCTTCAAATATAAATCCAGGTTACATTATATTTTGGAGTGTTTCTTTTAAAAGGCTCTCAAAAATTACCTCTGTCATGAACTTTCTATGCCAAACGGTAATACAAAGTATGTGAAAGAAAAATGAACTGAAAGGAAAAGATTTCAGTGGAGAAAATAATATATTTTTTTATCTGCTTTGTAACTAGCCTGGCAATTTCAGTGTGATTACAATTGTTCAGGAGTTTTTAGCGTGGTCACTGATCAACAGCACAGTATGTTACTATGAACATGCACAGTATTGCAAAAGCATAATGCAAAATAAGCTGTTGAGTGATGTTTTCAAAGAACAGTGTAGGGAAAAAAGGATGATACATGACAGAGTCAAGCTTCTGAACGTGTTCAGGGCATCTGTATTAATACGTAACCCACTGAATTTGAAGTCATGGGACATCCATGAAAGTGATAAATGCTCTGGTTTCTTTCTTTCTTTCTTTCTTTCTTTCTTTCTTTCTTTCTTTCTTTCTTTCTTTCTTTCTTAAATTTAAAACATTCCCATGCGTTGAGTTCCCATGAAAGGTGCCAGATTAAGAGTCCTGTAATATAAAATTGTTTGCTTATTTGCAGCAAGCAGCATGGAAGTTGGAGGATGGAGTACAGCTTGCAGGAGGGAAGAGTCAGGAGAAGACACCAGGAAGACAGTCTGTGTGCACATGGCTGCAAAACTAGCTGTAGTTGTTGAACTTCCGTAAATAGGTCTCTTACTGAAGAGGCAGTTTTATTTTTGAAACATGGAACTCAAGCAATAGCATGGCTGAAGTTTCCCCATACTGCTCTGCTTGTTTCCCATACTGTTCCATTGGATCACCTGTCGGGCAAAGGGTACTTCAGTTTCCATCCCCATTCATTTCTTGGCTGCAGATCTCTTTAGGGCAAGAGCTATGTTCAATTATTTCCTTCTCTGTTTGAGCGTGCAAGTGGGATATGGGATATGGTGGAAGAAAATTAAGAAGGTGGGGTGCAGTTGTGCAAATTCTCTACTGTGAACCTGTTGAGCAGAAGAGATAGTAGGAAAAAACCAAGGTGCCCTGGGCAGGTTAACAGACCATAAAGTGATCCTAGAGGTTATGGTTGGTTTGTTTATCCAGAAGAACTAAATCCCAGGAGCTGAGCAGCTGCTGGAAGGAGATGCATCTTGTTGCTCCTGTATATAGAAGTATTGAGGCAGAAAATAATGGGCTCTCCATACAAATTGGGAAGAAGAAAGTAAGATCAGATGTCACTTTCAGTGTGAGCCTCATTCCCCATCTGTAAAGGGGAAATAAATAATAATAATAATAATAACAACAACAATAATAATATGTTCCAATCTCATAAGGGTGCTATAAGTATAACATCATTAATGGTTATAAAGCTATCAGATACTATGTGGATGGGTGTCATATAACTACATAGAAGGGCAGTAATCAGGAGAGAGAGTAATGGGGAGAACATACAGATAAAAGACAAATTTGCACTTCACGTTTAAATTTTAGATTTACGAATTAGTCTGACATTTAGGAATGTGATGATCTATAATTTTCAGATTGTGCATCTGTAAAAAAGTGCAATACAATCTTACAGACTTTGTGGAATAGAGACTGGGTGTGGGATCCTAACCCGACTAAAGTCAGTAGAAGTTATGTCATTCACTTCAGTGGACCCAGGATTTTATCCTGGGTATGTCATTTTACAAAACTATCTGTGTTATGGAAAAAGGCCGAGTCCTCAATCTAGTGCTGTCACTAAGTCATAATAAATGGCACTAAGCAGGGTGGAGGAGGGACCAGATAAGTGGGGGTTTTAGGGCCATGATACTGGGGCCCTCTTCTAGGCCAGGGCCTGGGGCTTCAGCCCTTATAGCCCCTGCTATAATCCGGCCCAGAATTCGTGTAGGAAATCCTTACTATCTGTGCCAGCCAGAATAGCTCAGAGCTCAAGAGTTAATCTTGTGGCAGGAGCTCAAAATGCAAAAACCAACCAACAAACAAAAAAGAGCAATCAGCTCCTCCTTCTGCAACAGAAAACAAGCTTCCTGACACTTAGATATCAGAACTGGTTGTTATATTGGGAATTAAAATGCTCTAGAGGATCTGGTTGCTTTCAGAATCCAGAACTCATTGTAGAAATAACATGGAATTACAGAGCCAAGACAAATCTCAAGGCACTTTATAATAATTAATGTCAATGTATAAAAGTAATTACAACCTACTAAGTGGCAAAATAATTTTGAAAAATGGAAATGAGGGGTTTTGTTCCAGAATCCTGCAGACGTTGCAGACATCTCTAGCAATCTGGAGCTCCAGGCATTGGGGACTAACTATATGATATGGCCAAGGTCAAAATCATTTAGTTTGTGTAGTGAAGTTTTCTTATCCTCACCATCAGTACTTTCTGCTAATGATGCCATTGCATGCCTCTCCACTCAGTTTTGCTTCTGCTCCTTCCCATGCTCTACACACCCCTTCTAGTCTTCTTTCCTAATGGTTCTTTTTGGACTAGGCTCTGACTTGGACCACATCCCAGTGCATGGGAGTAAGAATTCTCCTTAAAGCCCCAAACTAGTACTGTGGGAGCAGGTTGGCAAATAGCAGGGGTGGAGAATGGGGAGAGCTTTGGCTCCCTCTAAACTATTTGCTGTCCAAGGAAAAATGGGACAATTGTGACTCAAAGATGTGTGTCTCAGTGACAAGGTATTTGAGGGCTATGCCTTACTCAGGGCTGTGCTTAATGGAAAAATCCAGTCCTTTGTCTCTTTCTCCTGCTTTTGACCTCACATTTTTTTCCATGATCCTTGAAATGTATGGCTACATGATACTTGCCTCTTCTGTGCTCAAGGATTTCAAGTCCTTCAAATCCACTTCTTTCCTAAGTCTATTGACCCATATGAACAGACAAGAGAGAGTAGACACATCCTGTTACCCTCAACTGACTTGCCTATTGCCTATTATCTTCTGAGTTTATGATCACAGGAAGAAAGAAATTGATCAGCTGGCACTAGCAGTGCAGAGCGATATTCTTAATAGCTATGTCTACACGTACTAAAGTTAGTTTGAATTAGTTAATTCGAACTAATTAATTCGAACTAATTTTATTTAGTTCAAATTAACTTAATTCGAACTAGAAATATTTAGTTTGAACTAAGCAAGTGCCATTCATGGCACTTGCTTAGTTCGAATTAGCAAATTGCATAGAGTTCAATGGACTGCTTAGTTCGAACTAAGCAATTAGTTTGAACTAACATGGCCACATTGGTTAATTCAAACTAACTAGTTTGAATTAACCCTCAGTTTGAATAGCATATTCAAATGTATTAGTTTGAATTAAGGAAGCCCTTAATTCGAACTAATGAAAGCCTAGTGTAGCCATGGCTAAAGTTAGTTCGAATTAAGCTTCCTTAATTCGAACTAACTTGCCAGTGTAGACATAGCCAATATTAATGGGAATTAGATATAGCTCCTGAAAAAGTTTTTGTATAAAACCAAGAGGGCTAGAAATGGAAGATGGTGATGGATATTGAAAGGAAAGCACAGTTGCAAAATCTGAAGACTACAATAACCTTTAAAATACAAAAGGCTGGAGGGGAGCGGGGTAGAGTACTCTACTTACAATTGAAGGCAAGCGACAGAGGATTCCATAAAAATCAGAAGGCTAGGCTTGGGCTATAAATATTGAAAGAAAGTTGTCTGATGAAAATGTCTAGTGTTTAAGAAGGAAGTTTATTTGAAAACAATGAGAGCTATCAATTTGCAGTTATTTCAGGTTCCTGAGGGAACAGAGGATGGAAGCTCTGAAAAGTTTATTTGAATAATGGATGAGGAGAAGTGAGTTGCTGGTAATACATGTTCCAGTCACCTCAATTTGCCACTTAGAAATTAGACCTTTGCCCTTATGAAACTCAGCATCAATGTCTAATCCAAGAAGAATTTTGATTACTTGAACAGATATTGTAGTTAAAAATTAAATGTTGATGTAAGCTAGGTTCTCAGACAACCCTGAATATGAAAAACGTTTTGTTGGGTTCTAACTGTCCTCATTGCTGAAGTTTAGAGATTTGAGAAGGTATAAAAAAATTGCTGTACATTTGGGACTTGATCCAAAGACCAATGAAACAAATACAAGGGCTTTCCACTGATTTGTAGAAGCTTTGGATCAGGTTCTAACTGTAGAAGTATTATGTCTAGGTAAGCACCATTTACAATGTGGAAGATTTATTTACTCCTTTAAATCCTCTTCAGCTGTCATGTTTTTCTGGATTGCAAAAGGAATGAACTGTCTGGTGACTCACTTCAAGAACAAGAGCCATGTGATAACATAACATAGCCTGAGCGGTATGCCGTATATTTTGTCTGTCTTTTCTCCTATATTTGCATATAGACTAATAGAATCATAGAAACATAGGCCTGTAAGAGACTTCAAAACTGGTGTTTGTCTAATCTACTCTTAAAAGTCTCAAATGACAGGCATTCCACAACTGTCCTTGGAAGCCTATTCCAATGCACAACTAACTATCCTTATAATTTGGAAGCTTTTCCTAATAGCCAATTTAAATCTCCCTTGTTGCAGATTAAGCCCATTATTTCATGTCCTACCTTCAATGGACATAGAGAATGACTGGTCAGTCCTCTTTATAACTTTAATATATTTAAAAACTATTAAGTTTCTTTTCTCAAACCTAAACATGCCATTTAAAAAAAAATCCCCCTCTTCTATAATAATATTCTAAATCATGAGATTTTTTTACTAGAAGAACAAAGGCTAATACTAATAATTGTGAATTAATATTTTCAGATCTTCTGGTTTATTCCTCTATAGGTCTTGGTTTGATATACTTGAGAATTTTATTAATGTCAGTTGTATGAACCATTTGTTGTACATCTTTTATTGACTGATAAGTTTGAAAATGAAGTACTCCCACTTTGAATTGTGGCTGTTGGCTCTACTCTTACACGAAGCCAAAGATAAGCCCAGACTATACTGGTATAGGTTTAAACATGAATGGAACCACGATCCAGAGGATAGGATAGGATACCAGACTGGGATTTGGGAAGTGTGAGTTTTCTTCCTACCTCTGTGAGACCCTGGACTGCACTTCCCTGTGCTTCTGTTTCCCCTTCCATGCTTCGTCTATCTTTTCTGTTTAGATTATATAAATCCTTGGGGCCAAGTTCTATTTGTACAGCACCTACGCAATGCAGCCCTCAGTTAGGGCTTCTAGGCTTTATTGTAATACAAATAATGATAATAGGTTTGCTAGAGCATCACTTTTATTCTCAGGGTAGGAAGTTGAGGTAAATCATAATTTATATTCTTGGGCAAAAAGGTGGTGTGGTTGTTTTTATTTTGTTTTGTTTTAATTTTTGCTAGACTAAGACCAGATCCAACTTCACCACGTTCAATAGGAATATTTCTGAAGTCATTTACGAGAGACCCCAAAGAATTCATTGCTGAAAAAAAAGGAGAGACCTTTAAAGCTAATTTTCCTACTCATCCAGCTGACAAAAACAAATGTAGAAAATGAAGGAGAAAGCAGAGCCTCAGTCAGAACTCAAGGATTGGGACCACAGTTATCTCGGGTCCTGTCACACCATCTTGTCCAGCATTAAAGCGTCCTTTCTCTCCTCTCTTAAAGAAACAGGTTATTGTTAAACTGAAATATCAATTATCAGGCTTAACAGCATTTCCTCCTTAACACCCTAGGATTAAATTATCACTGTTACCATTAGCTCCAAGATGAAACATTGTCAAAAAATAAGATTTATTTTAATTAAAAAAATGAGTATAATTCACTTGTACACGTTGAAAGAGGTGAAGCTATCTTAGGCTATGTCTACACTTGTTAATTTAGGTTGACTTTGTTAAGTCGACTTAGCATGTGCACACTATAAAATTAAGTCAACTTGGGGGGAACTTACAAAGTCGACCTAGACCATCCACACTGGATGCCTAGGTTGACTTCTAGGGGCTAGGTGGACCTGGGAGAGGTCCACGGTGGCGGGGGGGCACCCCTTGCCAATTGCCAGGGGGCTCAGCCTTTGCCCCAATGTACCTGGGTACAATGGGGCAAAGGGGGATAGGGACCCTGGCAGGGCATAGGGGCAGGGTGGGCAGGACTCTGCCCTGCTCTGTGGGGGTGCATGCCAGGCTCCCCCTGTACCACCCCCCCAGCAGGGAGGGCAGCGGGGGAGTCCTGGAGAGCCCTAAGTCGAATCTAAGTTGAATTAGGGCTACTCCAGGTCTACACTGGCTTAAGTCG
This sequence comes from Pelusios castaneus, assembly GCA_007922175.1. NCBI lineage: Eukaryota > Metazoa > Chordata > Testudines > Pelomedusidae > Pelusios > Pelusios castaneus. The sequence continues at coordinate 2,564,491 of ML685782.1, forward strand.
ACTTTAGAAAGTCGACAAGCCTAAAGTCGACTTTAAAGGAGATTTAATAAAGTCAACTTAATTTTCCTTAAGTCAATTTAAGCAAGCTGCTTAAGTAGAGTTAAGGAAAATGTAGTGCAGACGCAGAGTAAATTAAGTCGACTTAAGCTTGCTTAAGTCGACTTAATTTACCGGTGTAGAAGCACCCTTAGTTCCTTGCTAATCCTGTATTGCTACCTCAAATGGTAAGGATTGCTTCTTTCTTCTCTTTTTGGAGATGTTGTTTGTTTTGGGTTCACACCTAACAAGCTTGCCTTTATTCATATTTACACTGGAGATTCATAAATTGTAATTTTAGAAAATTCAGTTCTTTTCTTGATCCCTCCTCCATCGAGGCCTCCAGTATAAATGACCTGCCCTACTTAGAAGGAAGTTGATCTATACTGGATAAGCGTAAGCGTTCCATATGACCTTCAGAGTCAGTCAAATTAGAGCACATTACAATAGTTCAATCTGGATATGATCAAAATGTGCCGTGGTCATGGTCACATGAGAGAGGGAATTCTCCTGGCCAGGACCATTTTGAAAATTGGAGAAGAGACACCTCCCAGTTGAGGATGACTCTCCAGCTCCTGTCAATTCTTAAAACTACTTCTTTCTGACCAACCACTTCAATGTTTTTCCTAGTTGAAAATGAGTGATCTGTTCTCATCCATGTACTCATTTCTCTCACATTCTGAGACCTCAAGAGGACAGAACTATCTGTGCTTAATGGGGAAGAGACAAAACTGAGCCCCTTCTGCAGTTTTGCAGTTTGATGACATTGTAGCCCACAGAACCTCACAATCTTTTCCCAGCATCCTCAGATACATGTTAAACAGCTGGCAAAATAGGGAGCAAACAGATCCTCAGGTGAAGACTAATAGGAAGTACTGCTGCTCAGAGCAAAGCCACTTAATATTGCACAGATATATTTCCTGGAAGTAAGGACAGAGAAGCTAATGTGTAGTATTTGGTTTATATCAATTTCATTGAAAGTATGAAACAAACAACCAGGTTTATTATCTAAGGCAGGCGTTGACTTACCTCTTCATTTTTTTTTAGTTTCTTCTCAGTAGATGATGAGTACTAAACGTGGGTTAAGGAAGTTTTTCAACACTGGAATCTTTGTGATCAACCATAAAGGGTTTCAGGAACAGAAAGAGGTGTTCAAACATGGTCCACTTGGCAGAATGCAGAGGAACACCCTCCCTAATGACATTGAACATGATGTATTCAAAGATTGCTATGTCCTGATCAATAGCATGCTCAGCCATGTGGTGCTGTAGGGAGAATTCATCTCAAAGGAATTATTGTAGTGCATGTATTTTATTTTTTCTTAATTTTACTAAAACTGGGAAAGAACCTCATGGGGTTTTCACTGTATGGTTCAAATGGATATACACAAACCTTATGCACTTTCCCACATATGTTCTTTAATTGTCATTCACTCTCAAGAAAAACCCACATAATCAGAGGAAGACAAAGAAGTGGATATGATTGAATCAGACTCCTGAAACCATTTTCTGCAGCAGAGGGGCCATTTGGGAGACCTTGTGAGGTGATCCAAACATGAAGGAGACACTCCAGCTGCTTTTAAATATTGTTTGCTGGCTGAGTGTGAGACAGGGAAATGTGCAACAAAGAGCATAGCCATTCTTTCATATTATCTGCAGCTGCCAGTTCCTATGTTCAGTGGTGGCTGTCTCAGTAGAGACAGCAGGTCCATAAGTAAATAAATAATTATGTTCTTACTCTCTCTAGCCTCCCCTCCATTCCACTCAGGCTGAAAGCTAACCTACCATCCTGTTACAGAAAGCTTGGAAATTGCTTGGTTGTCTGTCTCAATGTCACTGATAAAGTAAACTACAAACATGAAAATAGTTTCTGCCTTATGGATTGATGCTTGAATAATTTTGTGGCACTTCATTCTGTCATATTTTGCAGTTGAGTTTTTTGCCTCCGATGGATGCTGCAGATGTCTTCTTTGACTTCCCACAGGTTTGCTGCATGTGTGGGAATTTATGCATATATAATTCTCCTCATTTCTACTTTGCTGTGTAAAAGTGAAATATTTTAGACAGAAATTCTCAAGATGTCTTCCTGAGAGCCATGTCTGCAGAACTCTTGTTTGGATCAGCCACTGCTGTACAGAAATGCTCAACTGTTCTCACCACCTGCTTCTTGTAGGATTACAAGGTGGGCAGGTTGGTCAGACTCAGTACAAAAATGCAAATGTTTCCCAAGGAAAGAATAAGATATTGACCAGATAGCTGAGGTGTGTTATTACATACTCTGGGATGGTCTTTAAAAGTGCCATAGGACTCTGTTGTTTTTCTGCTATAGACTAACACGGCTACCCCTTTGGAGTAAATCCCCCGTGTTGCCAATTTCCAAAGGGGTAGCCGTGTTAGTCTATTGCAGAAAAACAACAGAGTCCTGTGGCACTTTTAAAGACCATCCCAGAGTATGTCATAACACATCTCAGTTATCTGGTCAATATCTTATTCTTTCCACGGTGGCAGGGGGCTCAGCATTTGCCCCATTGTACCTGGGCACAATGGGGGCTGAGGAGGACAGGGACAGTGGCAGGGCATAGGAGCAGGGTGGGCCGGGCTCTGTCCTGCCCTGTGGGGGGGCGGGCATGCCAGGCTCTGCCTGTGCCATCCACCCTGGCAGGGAGGGCAGTGGGGGAGCCCTGAAGCCCTTTAAGTTGACGTAAAGTCGATTTAGGGCTAATCTGCACCTATACTGGCTAAGTCGACTTAATAAAGTTGACTTAGCCAGTAAAGTCGACTTTATGCTAGGTTTTATAAAGTCAACTTTAATTTTCCTTAATTTGACTTAAGCTGCTGCTTAAGTCGATTTAAGGAAAATGTAGTGTAGACACAGATTAAATTAAATCAATTTAAGAAATCTTAAATCAACTTAATTTGTAAGTGTAGATGCACCCAATAAGCCTTCTACTGGAATGTCAATTGCCAGACCCTCTGGGCCTGACCATAGTGATGGAAAGCAATAATCAAACAGGAGCTGAAAAATTACTCATGGAATTTATTCTCCATGAACTAGCAGCACAGACTGCCAGGAACATGAAAAATATGTGCGACAGATTGATATAAAACTGTCAATAATTCATATTTAAGAGTAGAATAAAATTAAGAGGGAATTATGAGAAAACACAAGCCCTCCAGCTAGGATATTTAACATGCAAAAACATGGACATTAGGCTAGAACATATGGTCCATGATGTGAGGGCTGTTTATTTAGAAATAAGGTGTGAAGGTGAGGCTGAGGGACAAATGTTGTATGCGTATGTTTTCCAAAGAGTTATAAGTTGTAAAATAACTACTGGAAAGAACAGGAACCAAATCTATTTCTCTAAAGAATATAATTCTGGTAATGTATGTCAAGGCAAACGATGTTGCCTAGTGGAAAGAGCAATAGTATGAAAATCAGGAGATACGGTGCCATTTCTGGCTCTGCCACTAGCCTGCTGGGCAATCTTGGAAAAATCATTTGACCTCTAAATGCCCCAGTTTCACCATTTATAAAATGAAGCTAATGATATTGACCCCAGTGTTTTGAGATCTACTGATGAAAAGTGCTATATAAGAGCTAGGCATGATTATTTCATGAAAAACTGTAACATCCTTCTGGAAGGGTCCATGGCAATATCTTTGTGGAAGATACCACAGGAAGACAGTTTCAATTAACTTGAGAGGACAAGGGTGGCAAAGGATGATATCAGATACCTTATGATATGGCCTGAGTATGAGAAAGGGGTAAGCTGGTAAAAGGATGCATTCTACAAAACAGTATGATATGATACACAAATATACACTTTTGTAGAATTCATCCTTTTACCAGCTTACTAAGTTTAATGACAAGGCTTGTATCTATCTAAATGAACTGGTACAGAGTGTAAGGCTAGAAACATTATAGAGATTCCTTCTTTCTTTAGAAATCTTATTTTGATACAAAAAGACTGGTTTTAAACTTTCGGGGGATTTGATGTAGACAATTCAGAAGAGATGCAACAACTTACAGCCTCTAAGAAGCAAGGCTGTCAGGTATCTCCCCTGATCAATATTCTTAGTCCACATGGTTTGGACTCACAAGTCCTCTGCCATAATGTTTTGATCCTCCAAATGCACAAGAATATCTAATTAACACAGATGAACACTGAATTTAAGAAGTGTATGATGACAATATTTTATAAGGAGCAAGTCTGCAGGTAAGGAAATACTAGTACAATTCTGCAAACCTAGGTTTAATATAGAGACTGCTGGTTGGGATTTTGAAGACCAATCAACATTGTCCTAATTCTGTTCCCACTGAAATCAATGAAAATTTTGCTACTGATGTCAATGGGAATTTTGCCATTGATTTAGAGTTAGACCATGACGGAGTGCCTTTTGAAAATGTAATCCACGGTGTTTTTGGGTTTTTTGTTTTTTTTTTTATACTTTATACTGGTTAACTTTGAGGAGAAGAAATTAACTGAAAAGATAGTGTGCATTCATACTGCACTTCAAACCTATATTGTACTACCAACTGAAGATATTTTCCTTTTTATTACTGGCTCATGATAGAAAACATTCAGAGGAACACAACCAAGAGGTGAGATGTTCAAATTACTGTTTACACAAACTCCAGTTTTGTTAGTAACCCTCCCTTTAAAGTATACCGTCCCAGTGATAAGAAAATAACACGGTGTTTGCTATTTCATAGTTTCTAAAGCCACAAAGAGTCATTGTGTTCATCTAGTTTGATCTGCTGCAGGCCACAGATCTTTCCCAAAATAATTCCTGTTTGAACTAAAGCAGCTCTTTTAGAAAAGCATCCAACCTCAATTTAAAAAATTGCCAGTAATGGAAAAGCCACCAAAACCCTTGTTCCAATGGTTAATTACCCGCACTATTAAAAATGTGTGCCTTATTTCTAGTCTCAACAACAAATCAAAACACTTCATCAGAAAACAAACAGCAAAATAAAAGGTAAGACACTGTACTGACTTCTTCCTGTTCCAAAGGTCCGGTCAACTGAAAGTGTTGGGAATGGCACAGGCCGGAGAGTAAACTGTGGGTGTGGGTATCCACATGTTGGAGATGGCAGAATTCCAGGGTACTGGGCACTTTCTAGTGTTGGCACTGGGATGGCACTGACAACAGCTAAAGAAACGGAAAGAAAGAGACAGAGAATTAACAATGAGAGTTTTGTGGCACCTTAAAGACTAACAAATTTCTTTGGGCCTAAGTTTTCATGGGGTCCAACCCACTTCATCAGATGCTGTACACAGACTGATGGCTACTCCTCTAGAACTTGTCATCATGCAAGAGAGAATTAAGATTGCATGGACATTTGTGGAAGGTTAAATATAAACAAATGGATCCAATAGAAAACCAAACATGGCCATATTTCCAAAGCTGGTTGCCCAAACTGCAGCCACACACTACGTATTTCTACAGTGCCTGATTCAATGGGGTCCTGGTCTCTGACTAGGGCTCCTCTATATTACAGTAATACCAAAAATAAATAAATAAATAAATAAATAAATAGCAATCCGTGTATATTCTTCATACACACACCGACACACATATACTGTATACAAAAATAGGCATGTAAAATGTGACTGGGATACTTTCACATACAGAAGGACACTTATGTGTGAAGCTGTCATCTTGTTTTCAAGGTGCAGATGAGGCAGTCCATTTTGAATTTTGTGCTGCTAAGTGACAAATACTGCAAAGGAAAATGGATGAATCAAGGCTTTACAGGCCAGGATATGATCTTATATGTCTCTACTGAACTCATTCCTGATTTACACCAGTGTAAGTGAGATTTGGCCTACTTCCTCACTCAGTTTGTACATTTAACTCTAATAGTTGTAATGGGGATTACAACCAACAAAGAGAGAAAGGAGAAGCAATGACTTATACACAAATTAGTCACCTGAACATCTGAAGACTCCTTCAAAGCTTATGAGCCTCTTTGGTTTGGAAACTGGGCTTAAAAGCCAATGAAACTGGGCTGTCTTGTGCGTGATTTCCAATATGTTCTCATTTTGAGCAATCAAGGAATAAACAATCAATAATAAAAATAATGGGCCAAATTCTGAATTTCTTTATTGGTTTTTAAGTACTTCTTACTAGGGGAAAGGTCTACTGATTTTAATGAAAACTTTGCCTGAGGAAACATGAAGTAGGAATCTCAGGATTTAACTCGATGATGATACTTTTTGGTTCATATAGCACCTTTCACATGTGAATTGCAAACAATGTTGTATATAATAAAGTGGGCATTACTATCACTTCTAGCCCTTATTAAATCTATTATACAGAGCTGTAAAGTGGGCAATTTGGCCAAGTTCACACAAACAGTCAGTGATTACTTTATTAATAAAAGTTTATTACTTATTACTTCTTTAAGCACTAAACTACATAGTCTTTGTTGAGCATTTCTGTACTTCTGAGGGAAAATGGGAAGTGCAGAACTGCACAAAACTTTTATTAAGAAATGATAATCATAGTATTTTGAACTTTCAATATATCTGGCTTCAATTTACCTGTCCTTAGAATAAATGCTTACTATTCAAAGATTTAATTTTATCAATAGAAGTAATTTTATTCACACTTCTGAAAGGTTAAATAATGGTCTCTCTGCTTGCAACATTGTTAATGCATTGCAAAAACAATCATTCGGTATTGAGTCATAAGAAACCCAACACATTTATCGAAGTCCATCCCTTCATCCATAGGCATAGGTAATAAGCATAAAAATAATCAGAGTATTCACTGTAATATTGCATTATGTAGAGATGCTAAGGAAAAGATAGCATCAAGTATTTTCAATAAATCTCTGTAGCGTGACCAGATATAAGGAAAAAAATGTTCTGACAGAGCCATCCAACAATTGAATTTGTACTTGAAATTGATGTACTAGGAATTTGAAAGCCGAAATTCCTTCACCAAATTTTGGAGCTCTGTGAGTAGTTCACCTCTTTGTTTACAAATTTTCACAATCCTGTAAAAATATAATCTAAGTATGGATCCTTGAAATTATGAAGCAGAAATTCCAAAGCCATGCTCAAGAGCCCAAAGTACCAGATGTTGCAAAAACAACATTAACATGATCATTTCCAACCTGAAAACAGGGCTGTTGTGATCTACCACACAACTTGGGAAAAAATACTAACATTAGTGAAAAAAAACTACCCCAAATGATTCAGTCTATAAGTACATTTCTTTTTCATTCAGAGGGAAGTGTCATAAAAAAATGAATAGATTTAAAAAACAAAAACCAACCCCCCCCCTCCAAAAACCCAAGAGTCCTATGTCACCTTAAAGTAGGAGTGTTGCTCCAAAAAGACCCAGGGCACAGGCCACTCCTAGGGTACTTCGGGGACCCCTCCTTCCCTGCTGCTCCTGGGCCCTCACCCCTGCCTCCCCAGACTGCTCGGGCCCCCTCGCCTCTTCGCTGTTCTTGCTCTGGGGCCCCCCTGCCGCTCCTGCCCCCTTCCTCTGCTGGTCCTGGGGCAACATTCCTGGGGCTCCCGGCTCCATGCTGCACCTGGGGCAAGACTTGACCTCCATGGCACTCTGGGCTCCCCGCTGCCCCTGGTCAGCCCTCCCCTGCCTGGTCTCCCCGCTGCTCCTGGGGTGCCCCCTGTCCGGCCTCCATGCCACGCTGGAGTTGTTCCCAAGGTTCCCACCCATCCCCCCGCCATTCCTCCGAGTCCCCTAGTCCCAGCCCCACGCCCAGCTCCTGAGGCCCCACCCTCCAGTACTTACCTGTGCTGTAGTGAGGGAGCCTCCAGGTACTAGCTGCAGCTGGTTTAGATCTCCTGTTCTGCTGCACCCTGGGCTACGTGCCTGGGAGTACAGTAGCGTGGGAGCTCCCCGGTTCGACTCAGGGCACTGCTGTGCACACTGGAGGCCCCTGCCCCCTGTGCCCAGTGGCAGCGATATCCCTGCCTTAAAGGCTAACTCATTTCTTTGGGCATACGCTTTAGTGGGCAGAAACCCACTTCATCAAACGTGTATGTCCGAAGACATTTGTTAGTCTTTAGGGCACCACAGGACTCTCATTGTATTTGCTGTACATAGACTAACATGGCGACCCCTCTGGAACTGCAGATTGTGTATCATTCATCAGCTACATTTCTGGTTCTCAGCTCAGCTCTTTGATCTTTGTATTTGGGGTGAATTGTTTTGATTTTGTAAGGGAAAGGTTCCTCAGCCACTCTGAATTGTTTTTCCATTGTTTTCTTAGGTGGGTCCAGTTCTTCGTTGCTAATGAGATCAAGCCAGATTTCCACTGAGACTGACTTTATGCTTAAATGTCAGGCCTGAACGTCAAGTGTCATCTGTGCATGTTATGTACCAGTGAATACACCCTAAAAAGCAGACAGTTCCTAAGCATGATTTTTGCCTTAGGGTATTTAAGTACCTGCTTACCTTGGAGTATGAGTTGTTCCATTGACATCCGTGGGATAGCTCATGTACTTAAAGTTAAGCCCCTGCATAATATGCTTGCTGGATCAGGGCCTTATATATTACTGACAATGTAACACATACCATATAATATCTAGATATAATGTGTGTCGAACAATTCATTGAAACCAAGGGCTCCTTTCCAGAGATAACCATCTCCATCCTGTAATCCATGTTGAGAATCACACTGTACAGTAATGCATAAAGAGTACAGTACTCTCTAGACGACCACATACGGGGGCCAGAGGGAGCTGATGAGCAGCAGCAGCAAGACAAAATAGAAAGCGTATTTGAATGAGATTTATGATTTAATTGATGGCCAAACCTTATTGCTTCAGTCATCCTCATTGTTTCAATGTCTTAAATGTGATAACTCACATGAGTAAGGCAAGCAGGATCTATCCCTTAAATGCATATCTCCACACCTTTACAGTTAATATGAAACATCGCTCAGGATCCTTTATAGGGAAAATAAGGAATCCCCATTCACAGCGCTCATCAGAGTGCACTGTGATAAAGATGTATAGATGGACTGCATGAGAAAAAGGAGCTACAAGTAGACCCAGAGGTAGAATGAAATTAAGGGCTCTCTCTTAAGGTGAAATTAACCTAGATGAGCCTGGTCGATAGATGACATTCCGGTTCTCACAGGTCCCATGGCGGAGTTGCAAGGAATGCTGCCTACACCAATGTGTGCCTCAGAGGCGAGCTCAGTGCTACTTTAGCACAATCTAGTCAGATGGTATCACTGGAGTTTGGCCTGAGAAAGTCCACAAGATCCATCTCTGTATAAATGTAGTTGCCCTAAAAATGCTGCTCAAATGGCTTTCAGGGTTAGTAGCCACTATTTCAACCCACAAGGTGGAGTAGCAGCCAAAAGGGATGTCATGCGACAGAAACCCATTTTGACCCTGGTCTACAGGAGTGGAATTTAATATTTTCCCAAACTCATCTCGTTTCACCCTTGGAAAGGCTGATTACTCGGGAATTAGACGGATGAAATGAATTTCACCCACACTGAACACAGATGAAAGACATAACAACCAGCCAGTGGCCTGGTTGGTGATTTACCGAACAGTGATTGATTTATTGAAAAAAGGCATGGTCCTTTTTTTCCAATCGCTCAATTCTGTATGTTATCATTGCCATCTATGTATTTAAAGTTCAAAGACATAAAGCTTCTTACTGTTTTGGTTCCCAAATAAATGGGCAAAGACCTTCCTAATTGTGTATGTACCTGGCTTCTGAAGGGAAATAGCACAAAGCAGATCAGATGAAGCACTTCAATGATGCTGTCTTTGAAATTTCAGAAAGGTTATCAATGCTGATGACTGAACGACGCTTTTGCTTCAGCCAAAAATATTACTAAATTATCAGAATCCACAACTGTCACCCCACTCACTGGTAATCTTTTTGGTTAACAAATAAGTTTATTTTAGTCATGTAGTGCCTGATTTTGACATCACGAGGGTGTAACTCTGTTGACTCTAATGGAATGAATCCTGATTTTACTTCAGTGTGAGTGGAAGTTTGGTCCTGTATTATCCAATTATAAAAGATATGGCTTGCATGGAGCAATTATAGAGTAAATAAACAAGTTTTTTCACCTGCTGTGTTCAGTTCAATGCATTTTTAAAGGGTTATCATAAAAGAAAATAACTTCTGTTAATAGCAACATTTTCTGGCCATTAATGAGCTAAACAGGTTTTGTTCTTGCAAAAATAATTATCCGAAGACAGTAAACTCTCCTTTACAGATGTGCTGACCAGCATTCTGTAGAAAGGACTAAAGCATCTGACTATTCCAGACTTTTCTAAACTAAATCATTGCAAGAAATATTATCAGCAAATTTAGATACTACACAGAATTACTCTGGTATATATGAGAATTATGGCTACCTCAAGTATCCACTATTTTGATTTGAGTCAAACAGAAAAAAAGTCCTTTTTATTTGTATTTTTATTTAAAATACCAATGAAAAGCCTTATTTTAAAACAGCCAAAAATGTTTATATTTTTTTTAGATGTTCTTCCATGATACCCACTTTTGTCAGCAATTGTTTGTGTGTGTCTTCTCTTCGGGTATGTCTACACTAGCAATTTAGGTCGACTTAAGGACCCTTAAGTCAACCTAAATTACTCCCTGTCTACACCAGACTTTCATTAAGTTGATTTAAGAAATTCCTTAAGTCGACTTAATGAAAGCTTAAATCAACTTAATAAGAAGCACCCATTAGGTCGACTTAAGCCTTAAGTTGATTCCTTAAGGATGGTGTGGATGGGGAGAAACCCTTAAATTGACTTTATTAAGTCGACTTAAGGGTGGTTAGGTCGACTTACCAAAGTAGACTAAGTTGACTTAAAGTTAAGTTGACTTAGTCCACTTTGTTAAGTTGACTTAATGAGGTCAGCTTTAAGTCGACTTAAAGTTGACCTTATTAAGTCGACTTAACAAAGTCGACATAACTTTTTCTAGTGTAGACATAGCCTTTGTGTGTTGTGCAAGTCCTGTGGAGAGAACTAGCCTGGGAGACCATGATCAAACTGCCCAAAGAGACGACACACTCAGTTTAGTGGCAAAAGTGCTTGGCTAGATTTATTGCTGAAGCACAGTCCTAGCTCCCCGGATCAATGTCTACAGTTACAGTAGCATATGTATGACCGTTACAATGGATTTGGCTCAGTGAGTGGCAGGATCTTCTGCTCCCCCCCGCCACTTGCATAAAGATACCCCCTTTGTACTGCTCCTCTCATGTGGTTAGTTACCGCCCTTTACCTTGTGCATGTTAGTTCATTCAAAATATCTCCATCTACCACCCTGTCATCCTGACCTCATCTTTTAGAGGTGGCAGTGTGTCCCTGAATCATCTTTAAGTAGTGTGTTTACACCATAATCTTGTATAGGGGTGTTCTGGTACTACTTTTTTGGAATGTATTTACTGGAATACTTAGTGCCTTGGGATGCTTGTATTTTTACAATGCCAGCCCTGTGTTTCCTGCGTTCATATATTGGATAGTGAACCTGAAAGCAGGCATCTGCTTTGTAACAGGGCTTCACTTTTGCTGATAGCTTGACTCTTACTAACTTTGCTTTGTCTCACCAAAATCTGACTTTAGTTCAGCTGTCTAGTCCTTAAACCAGGCCCCTTATACAAGGATTCATGTCTCAGGCTCTTTCTTTCTATTATACTTACAAACTCGCACACATATACAAAAGAATTATAACTCATACGGATCCTTCCTAAGGGCCTCCAAGTGACTAGTGCCTTCTACATTTACTCTTTCGGATTGAAAAGACTTCTGGATACAGACTGTCTTTACCTTTTTGACTTCTCCAGTAATGAGCTCTTTGTGGCCACTAACTAATCATATATATTAATAATATTCTATTCTCTGAATTTGTTGGCTAACCTTTATAATGAACAACAACAATGATGATGGTAAAAAAATAACTCTTTGTAATGTGTGCCCCAAAGTACAGTCCACAGAGGAAATGTATTGATAGGAATTGGAGAGACCTGTGGTCTAGCAGGTGGAGAGGAGGATTGGAAATTAGGACTTCTTGATTCTATTCTCAGCTACTAACTCATTCTGACACCTTGGCAAGCTTTACTTGTTTTGTAAAATGTAGCTAATGCTACTTACCATACTTGTACTATGAGGCTCAATTAATTAATATGTGTAAGATGTTTTGAGATCCTCAAATAGAAGAGACTCGAGATGCTCTATCGTTCTCATATAAAATTGTAAGAGGAAGTAAGGGATGATCTACTCACGAGGGTTGCTTGGTTGTGAATCCATCGGAATCATGAGCTTGGCACGTGTGGCTCTGCGGGCAGCAAGTGAGCGTTCTAATGTGGACATGCTACTTCCCACATCCTCTGTATCAGGACCTAGAAAAGCAACACAGTGGCTAAGTTAATAATTGCTATACACCACTGTTTCCCTCTTTATCGGGTATCTATCTGTAAAGTGAATGGATATTTTTTCAGAAATCTATTATTAAAAGCAATCACTTAAATGGCACCTTCTCCTAACAGCTGCACAGACTACTTTGAACACCATTCCTGAATAAAATTTTCTTACAAGTGTCTTTAAATGTAAATTTCTCCCTTTGCCATCACATCCTGGTTTAACTCTCTTTTCTCCTTGCTGCTGAAACAAAAATAGCTTTATAAAAATGACACTTATCGTCTCCTTCACCATTATTTGTTACCAACTTCCCTGAAAGTTCATATAAAATACTATGGCCAGAAGTTTCAAATTTGGGTACATAAAGTTGGACATCTGCAAATTGACTTAACAAGGCCTCCAGTGTAGACATACCTATTGGGCGCTTATCAAATCGACTTAAGTGCTTCCTCAAGTCGACTTAATAACACCACCTCTTAAGGTCAACCTAAGGCATAAGTCAACCTTATTAAGTCGACTTAAGCCAATGTGTATGTGGGATAGCCCTTAAGTCGACCTAATTGGCCTCCAGGCCCCCTCGCAGAGTTCCTGGCCACTCCTCCATTGACTTAGCACCTACCAGTATGGACACAGGGTTGTGGAGTCTCTAAGTCAACTTAACAGTGAGCCTCCAGAGTAGACGTACCCATAGAGAGAGAGTTGGTTTGCCAAAAGAAGATATGGTAACTGTCTCTGGGCATGGAGATATGTTGTTTTGAATGGGATGTTTGGTACAGTAATTTCCAATGAAGTAGAAGATGTCTCTTCTGGTTTCTAGATGGTATCATATGTCATATGTATATTTTTATAATAATTAGTAGCTACAATTATAATTATAGTAGTTATAGTTATAATAACTAATAGTTACACCACTTAGGTAAAAATGAGTTTATTATTGCCATAACAAAATCAACAAAATTTATTTGGTGTCCTTGACTAATTCACCTCCATTTTGCCTACTTATATCCACTGGAACTATTACTTTCTAAACTTCTCTGAGCTGCTCACAAACTTCTGTGTGTGTGTGCATATGTGCATGTGTGTGTGCATGAGCACAGTTGCATGTGTATGTGCATGTGTATTAAAAAAAAAGAGTCTGCCACAAAACTCTTTCCTTCAAATTATCTTGGTTTGATTTTCAGATCTCAGTCTTGCACCATTTACTGTTTTAAGACCAAAATCCAGTGAATAAGTAGGGCTAGGACAATATGTTTTATTCAACTGGATAGTTCTAGGATTCCTAATTCTGCAGAATAATTTAAGTCTGCCTTAAATGCTTGCATGTGTTTGTAACTAGTCCTTCTGCTCAGGCAACTGGTATGCTGTGACCATTGCTTATCATGGGTCTGATCCAAAGTTCATTGATGTCAGTGGAAAGACTCCAATGTATTTTAATGGGCTTTGGACCAGGTCCTATGATCACCTTCTGTCGCATTTTATGATTAGTTCATAAAGTCTTTGGGGTAGGGATAATCTTTTTGTTACATGTTTATAAAGTGCCTAATACAATCTGGTTGGGGTCTCTAGGTGTTAAGCCAATACAATTTAAAAAAATAAATAAATAAAAACCTGTAAGATATCAAACCCTAAAATCCTGACAGCAACATGAGATTTTAGAGGTTGTAATCCTAATGAGGCTGCCCTTTCTTTTACACTAAAGCAGGGGTGTCAAACTCATTTTCTATGGTGGGCCAGAGTTGACTTAAATGTACTTCAACTGGGCCATACACCCCATGAATCGAAATATTACGGCACTCTTACAGCATCACGGAGTGCTGTGTATGCAAAACTGTGCTCTGCGATACCACTCTCTGCTACGGAGAGAGTGTGGTCTTGCAGAGCGTAGTCTCGCATACCCAGAGCTCCATGATGTCACATGACCTGACACTTTCACAACATTGTGGAGTGCTGGGTATGCAAGATCACATACTCACTCTCTCTGTTAGGAAAAGAGTGTGGTCCTGCAGACCGCAGTCACAGGCTGAATGGAAGAAGTTCATGGGTTGCATGTTTGATACCCCTGCACTAAAACCTAGAGATACAAACAATAGCAGCTGCAGAAATCTAAGCCTTTGCCATCACATATATCACTAAAGAATCTGCATTATTTAAAAACCCTATGTGATTTTCCAGACTAACTTGGCTCTGTCACCCAGGAGCGATGCAGCCATTGCAAACTCATGCCAAAAAGGCTTATATTTTGAATCTATATATTGCTTTCCTTTCTCCATCCCAAGTAGATTATATTACTGGGGGGAAAAAGTTTCTCTAGCAAAAAGGGAAGCCTGTGCTGTGCAATGAGCATTACGGATAGAAAAGAAAAGCTAGGCTCCCTATATACTACACTTAAATTGTATTTTTTGCATTAGAATTTCTCTCTTTCTCTCTGGGCCAAATTCTGATCTCAGTTATGGTGGTGAAACTCTTATTGTGTTGTCCCTCTGTTACATTTTTCATCTGATTTTTTTCCACTGGGTTCTCCCCCTCTGTCAGTCACAATCCACCTACCACAGTTTTCCTTAAAGTGAAATGCAAATTCAGGGCTTGTCCACACCAAAACTTAATGCATGGCAAGCCACGATGTGAATATACAGCATGGTAGCCTGCTGAGAGCCTGCAAATGCACATTAAAAGTACCACAGTACATTTTGATTTGCAGGTTCATATAGTGAGGTCCACATTGCCAGTTATGTGCAGGCTACTGCAATGTAGATTAACACGCTGGCTCGCTTGACTGTGCAAATAAGCCCTCACTAACATTTGATTTCCAGCTGAAGTTCTGAGCCCGTCGTGTTAGAATGTAGAAGAAATAAAACATGATGCATATCCTTCTAATTAAAAACCAATGCAAGTAGCAAGTCATTGTCGGAAAATGAAATGTACTTCGTCTGCAGACACTATTGATTTGCTTAATGTTTGATTTCTTGAAAAATCGTTCTTATCCATTAAAGCAATTGGGAATATTTGATAATAATAAGGTAAAACCTTCCAATGTTGAATAAAATATATGCCATTCATCAATTGTGTGAACTGGTAATTTTTCCTTGTCTCAGATCTCAATTTCAGCATATGTGCTGCTCAACTTGTTTTGAAAGCTACCCATGATTTTATATCAGGGCTAATCCATACTAGAAGTGCTACAGTGGAGCAGCAGCATCAAAGCAACTGTGATGCTGAAGAATGTCTGATGAAGATGGTCTATGCTGATGGACGAACGTTTTCCCATCACCATAGTAAAACCACGTCTATGATAGGCGGTAGCTATATTGGTGGGAAAAGCTCTCCCACTGACACAGTATTGTTTAGGTCAATATAACTTAGGTTGTTCAGGGGTGGCTTATTCACACAACATAAGTAGTAGTCTACACAAGCCCTCAGACAAGAGGCACCTGCCACCATGCCCAGTCACTGTGTTGCCAACTCTCACAATTTCGTTGTAAGCCTTTTTGATATTTGGTGTGGTGTTTTAGAGCCCCACTGCTAGAATCAGGTTATCATCTGAAAATCCCAGATTTCATTTTTTTTTAATGGACATTTCTAGCCCCCATGGTTGCAGAGAAAAGCTTGACAACATAAACTCTAAGTGCTCCAATAACAGATGGCAAATGTAAAGAGTCTAAATTTTAATATTTTTAATTCTCATGATTTTTAAACCAATTTTTGGAGGGCTTGACTTGTGATTTTGGAGTGTCTGGAGTTGGCAATACTAGAAGAACTATACTGTGTCTGTTAATCGCTGGTGGACGGGGCTTACCGCAGGGGTCCCTCAGAGGTATTCTGACTGACTTGACCAGAATAACTCTCCAGAGTGGTAGAAAAACACATTTTAAAGAAACCACTGCAGTATCCTTTACCGGTGTACTGTAGGTATTTCCTCCCTATGCCAGCTTGATTCTGTTGGCTGGTCCTCTTTGTCGGGTTTATACTTCCCATGTCCTTGTATCTACGGCTATGTCTACACTCAGAAATTTAAGTAGACTTTATTAAGTCAACTGTAAGTCGACCTTATTAAGTCGATGTAGAGAGTCTACACAAGACTCTTAAGTCGACTTAAAGGCGACCTTATTAAGTCGACTTAGAGAGTCTACACTAGACTCGCATGGCTCCCTGCCAGAAAGGACAGGCGACTTCCCCCAGGGAGAGCCAGTCATTGCATCTGGCTCTGCCTGGGACAAGCCGCGAGTGGCTTCCTGGGAAGAAGGGAGCTGCCGGGTATCCCCAGCCAGGGCTCCAGCGGGGAGGGAGTCCCTTGCTGGTGCTCTGGTGGCAAGGGATTCCCCCGCCACCCTGGCTGGGGCTCCAGCGTCGAGGGAATCCCCATCGCCCCAGCCGGGGCTCCAGCAGGGGATTCTGTCGCTGCTGGAGCTCCGGCTGGGGCGGCGGGGATTCCCTCGCCCTCTGGCCAGGGCAGCGGGGGGAATCCCTCGCTGCTGGAGCCCCAGCGGGGTATTTCCTCCTGCTGAAGCCCCGGCTAGGGAGCCCTTCTCCCCGGACCACGGCTTCCCAGCAAAAAACGAGCTACGGCTCCTCTTTTCGGGAAGCTGCAGATCCTGGGTAGAAGGGAGCCATGTGAGGCTACCTTGTCCCCCCGCCCTAGGTCGACTTATGGAATAAGTTGACTTAGGGCACCCACATTGGCTGAAGTCGACTTAAGCCTTCA
Source organism: Pelusios castaneus (assembly GCA_007922175.1). NCBI lineage: Eukaryota > Metazoa > Chordata > Testudines > Pelomedusidae > Pelusios > Pelusios castaneus. Next base: position 2,581,614 of record ML685782.1, read on the forward strand.
ATTGACCTAAAGAGGTGGTGTTATTAAGTCAGCTTAAGCTCTTATTAAGTCGACTTAAGAAAATGCTTAAGTCGACTGAATAAAAGCCCAGAGTGGACAGGGAGTAAGTTAGGTCGACTTAAGCCTCCTTAAGTTGACCTAACTTGTGAGCATAGACGCACCCTAGAAGTGGAAGAATGGGAGTGTGGCAGGGCAATATAAAAGCATTTTGAGCACCCTTTTCTGTCTGGCACATCTGAGTATGGGTAGGCCAGATATGGACCGTGGCACCCAAATTTATTGATTTCAGGACTGACTGCATTATTTTTCCCCTCGCAGAATGAGAATATTTACCTATCACTACAGATGCTTGCTGTTAAAAGCAGTTCCTGGCAGGTTAGAACTGAAACATTTCAATGAACACAATGCTAGTGATATTACCAGACTGTGAGGCACTCTTGCTACCCAGCTGAGTTTCAGACTGGCTGTGACTGACTGGCGTGATGTCTTGACAGCTCTGCATTGGCGAGTCTCTTCCTGAGGGGTCAGAACCAGATGGCTTTTCAATATTCTTCATCTCCATCTCTTCATGGTGTATCCAGAGGTCTGGGGGCCTCAAATCTTTCTGGCTGCCCTTTCTTTTCCCAGCACTATGAGTAGCACGCTTTCTATGGAAAAAGTCAAGATTGAAATCTAAGAAAATGCGCTCCTTCAAAAGACAAACAAACAAACAAACAAAAACAAAACAAACAGCCTTCCCCCCCAACAAACTCTTAAAAATTAAGTGATCTTTTCTTGCAGGACCCAGCCTATGCAACAAAATAATCCATTTGGGTTTGTCCTACAAAGCTTAAGAACCAGTTATCATCTGGCTGTTATGAATTTAGGCGTCTAGAATTAAATCTATCAAAATGATGATATGTTAAATCCCCAGGACATGAGGCTTGGTGCCAGGTGTCTCACTGTCTAGCACCAGCTGCTTGCTGATCCATGAAGTGGCATGGTGTGAGATCCGGATGAGGCTACTTGCCAAGCCCTTAGAGCTAGACCCAAGGTGTCTCATGAGAGCATATGTTTAGGAAATGAATGAAAGGGGCAAGTGAGAGAAAATACTGCTGTTGCTCCAGGGCATGCATGGATGTTGGGCTCAGCATGGTAGGTCATCTGGGCACCAGCTGATGTGCAATCGAAGGAAAAAATTTCCTTCCAGAAACATCAGGGGAATAGTAAAGTTCCTCCTGGGAAGAGTATAATTTTTGAATAGTGCAGAGTATATTCCTGCAGTGTCCTGCACATATCAGATTTTCCATAAACAGATATGTACACATTATATTTCCTTAAAAATACGTTAACACATGATTTTTATCACACAAAAACTAAGAAATTCAGTGATACATCCCACAGCAACATTAATTTTGTTCTTTATGTATATTCATTACAATATGTTCTGTCCTTACGAAACCATACAGCATGTATATATACACAAAAATCATGTACTCACACTCATCCAGCTACATATATGCATCCAATGTTAAAGAAAAAGTATGCTACTTAAATACAGACTAAAAGTTCTCTGTTTCAACTACCCAAGAAGCCTCATTAGTGTTGCATTATTTAAACTTATTTTAAGTAATCTAAAAATATGGAAACTGTGCAGCTCCTCTGTTTTATTTTTAATGGTGTTATTTGTTGAACAAGTGCCTGAGCAGTCACTTAGCATTTTTCTTCGGCAGATCTATAAACACTTTACAAAAGTGGTTAAGTATAAACCAGATGAGAGGTGAAGACAGGAAGATACACACTGATAAGACCAAAATTTTCAGACTGGGATTTACATTTAATTATCAGAAAAAACAGCAGCTTGATTTTCATAGGTGCTGAGAGCTCCCAAATTCCTGCTGAGCCCCACAAGTTATTCTCTCTGACGTTCATTTTATATATCTACCAAGTCATTACAGACCTGGTTCGAAGCCCACTGAAGTCAATGGAAAATCCATCATTGACTCCAGTGGGAGTCTGTTATGCCCTATTTGTGTCTTAGCTTTCCTTTTTCAAAGCTGCTGTAGTGGTGGCAGTTTGAAAAGTTAAGAAATGTTATTTTTCAGTAAGATCAGTTTGATTAGGTTTAAGAATTGAAGACACTTTACAGATTTAAATCACTTTATACTATCTTTTAGTACTCGGGGTCTGATTCAGCAATCTGACAATATGTGTAACAGTTACATAACTCAGTGAAAGTTTTGCATGAAAGACCTTACAAACAGGCCTTTATCAGAGGTTAAAATCATATTCAGGGTCAAATTCTGATCCCACATATGTCAATGGCAAAATTCGATAGGCTTTAATGGAATTATGGTTTGGGCCTCAAGTCTGCAAACAGCTGCCTTGAAAGCTTAAATTAGTTTAAATTCTTACAGTGGCTACAATTCTAAAATTGTTTTAAGGATTTAGGTCTTGATTCACAAAGGGATTTAGGGGCCTTACTGTTACTTTGAGTGCCTAAGTCCCAGTTTTAGGCATCACTGGTATTCACAACTCCCCCCACTCAGCTGCCATATAAATCTTTAGGTACTGAAGCTCATTCAGTGCATAGGTTTTTGCAGCAGAAGTTCCCCAACTTCCTTTGTTTCTGCCAGTGGAGATGCACACTCCTACTTTGTGCTAGGCATCCAGAGGCCTAACCCAGTATGATTCAGGGAGTCAGAGGAAAATAGGCAATCCTCTGCCTGCAAAATCCAATTGGGTAGGTATGCTGAGAGACTAGTCTAGTGCTAAACAAATTAGTAGGAGAAAAAGGAATAACCTCATAGCTTTAAGCCCAATGGTTAGGGTACTCACTTGGGATGTGGGAGATCCCTGGTTCAAGTCTCCCCTCTGCCTGATGAAGAGAAGGGAATTAAACAAGGATACACCACCTCTTATGCAAGTGTCCTAACCACCAGGATATAGAGTCATCGGCTATGTCTACACTAGCAATTTAGGTTGACTTAAGAATGCTCAAGTTGACCTAAATTACTCCATGTCCACACCGGACTTTCATTAAGTCGACTTAAGGGCGTCCTTAAGTCGACTTAATAACTACCGCCAGTTAAGTTGACTTGAGGTCTAAGTTGACCTTATTAAGTCGACCTAACACTGGTGTAAAGGCCCTAGGTCGAATTAATTCGACCTAGGGCTGGGGGAAGGGAGCTCTGACTCAGGGACAAGGGAGCCCCAGCTGGTGGCTCTCTTCCCCAGGGCTCCCCTGTCCCAGGAGCTGCCAGCGGCTGTCTTCCCTGGCAATCCCCAAACAGGGGAACCTCTGGGGATCCCCTGTCCATGGATCGCTGGTGGCTGTCTTCTCCAGCACTCCGGAGACAGCAGAACCTCCAGGGATCCCCTGTTTGCAGAGTGCCAGAGAAGACAGCCGCTGGCTCTCCATGGACAGGGGAACCTTTGGAGATCCCCTGTCCGTGGAGTGCCAGAGAAGACAGCCACCAGCGCTCCACAGAAAGGGGATCCCCAGAGGTTCCCGTCTGCGGAGCACTGGCGGCTGCCTTCAAGAAGGCAGTCCCAGCCTGCACTCACTTCTCTGGGACCCACCCAGAGTCACGGCTCTGTCTACACTTGAAAAGTTGTCGACTTCTTAAATCGACTTAACTTTTTAAGTGTAGACATAGCCATTCTCACTCTTTCTCTGTCCCAAAGACTTTTTAATTAATTACCCAGACTAGAATCAAGAGGAGAGATTGAAGGAGCCCTGTGCCTTTTGTCAGAATATCCCTTAGCTCAGTAATTAGAGAACTCGCCTAAGAGGTGGAAGAACCCCGTTTAAATCCCTTCTCCCATTCAGACAAAGAGGGACCGGGATTGCCACAACATCCAAGTCCCTTTGTGAATCTAGTCCTTAGTGTTATGAGAGTTCAGGGAAAGGGTTTTGGGGCCAATCTAGGCAGGATGTACTGTGGGAGGGTATTTCATGAATCTCCACATAAACTTGCAGTAGATTGTTCTTGTGCAGCTCATGTGAAAAAAGCCCCACAGGATTTACTTAAAATTACTGTGCATGTATAGTCTGCTATTTTCAATTTTCTGATAAAGTTACATGCGATTGTAAATAGAGAATTATTGTCATTCCAACCCTAATGACAAAATCACTATAGAAATGAAAACTACATTACATTACACTACAGCCTATCCTGCAAGACAATCCCTTACTCTCTCAAGACTTGGGAAGTAGGCCTCTCCTCACTGAGGCTGCATCTACACTGGTAAATTAAGGCGACTTAAGCTGGCTAAAGTCAACTTAATTTACCCTGCATCTATACTACAGTTTCCTTAAGTCAACTTAAGCAAGCTGCTTAAGTCAACTTAATTAAAATTAAGTCAACTTTATAAAACCACCTTCCTAGTAGACCTAAGGCTTAAGTCAATTCCCTAGAGTTGACTTAAGCCAGTGTAGACATGGGGTAGCCCTAAGTCGACTTACGGCTACCCCAGGGCTACATCAATGTCCTCCCTGCCGGGGTGAGGGGGGCCACAGGGGGAGCCTGGCATGCCCCCCCACAAGGCAGAGAAGAGCCCTGCCCACCCTGCCCCTATGCCCTGCCAGGGTCCCTGTCCCCCTTTGCCCCATTGTACCTAGGTACAATGGGGCAAAGGCTGAACACCCTGGCATTGGACAAGGGGTGCCCCCCTGCCCCTGTGGACCTCCCCTAGATCCCCCTAAGCCCCTAGAAGTCAACCTAGGCATCCAGTGTGGATGCTCTAGGTCGACTTTTTAAGTTCCCCTTTAAGTCGACTTTATTTTTAAGTGTGGACACACTAAGTTGACTTAGTTAAAGTCGACTTAAATTACCAAGTGTAGACATAGCCTGAGACTACGTCTACACTAGAAAAGTTAACTCTACTTTATTAAGTCGACTTCATAAGGTCGACTTTAAGTCAACTTAAAGTCGATCTTATTAAGTTGACTTAACAAAGTCGACTTAACTTTTCTAGTGTAGACATAGTCCCTTTTCAATCTTATTAAGGCGACTGAACACTTTAAGTTGACTTAATAAGGTCGACGTAAGCATTTAGTCGACTTAAAACAAGGTATTATTAAGTCGACTTAACTTTTCCTTAAATCAACTTAAGGAAAGCCCAGTGTGGATGAGGAGTAGTTTAGGTTGACTTAAGCCTCCTTAAGTCGACCTAACTTGTAAGTGTAGATGCACCCATAGACTGTTGGGGCTGGAAGGGACCTCATGAGGTCATGAAATCATCTAGTCAAACCCCCTGCTAAAAGCAGGACTACTCCCACTAAATCATCAGTTACTCGAGATTTATAGTACTATCAGAATCTGGGCCATTATCTTTATTCTGCTTGGTGGGGGGAATGTAGGAGAACAAGGAATTTGGAATTGGGACGTTTGTATCAGCTGTCTGTGTTTTGGTTGATGCCCAGTTATTAAACAACAGGAAATGCACCAGTCCTAAATATTAGAATGAGGTGTTTTTCCTCAGGTCAAATGTAAAAAATAGTTGAGGTTTGCCCTTAAAAAAAAATGTATGTTGTGATAACCTGAGACACCAGCATAAGCAGAGACCTCCTGAGTTCTAATTTGGCTCTGCCATTTATTTACTTGGGCAAGCCTCTCGGCCCCTGGTTGACAATCAATATGATGAATAACATTTACTTAGTGCTGCTCTCTCACATGGGAGTCATGAACATTAATTTGTTTGTAAAACGCTTTGAAGATATATGGTGCTGGGTGCTTCTACTATTAAATCTGAAAATGCCCTTTTGGTAATTTAATTCAAAATTAAGATCTACTGCTCTTTACTCTTTAACCTTGCAGTACACACACACAGAATCTGGTATTACACAGTAAACCTTGTGGAATGCACTGAGACACAGTACAGGTTGAATCTTTTAAGACAGCTCTTTCCACTTTGCTGAAACGTTACCTATTGTTACACAGACCCTATTCTAAATAGCTTTGATGAGGTAAATAAGTGAAGACAGGGCTGATAACTCATTAGTATCAGACCTTGGAAAGAATGTTTTGTTCCCTGCAGGAGTACAGCTTTTTGTGTCTGATTTAAACCAATTACTTGTACTGTATCATAAGTCTTGCAGCAGGTAGGGATTCTATCCCCCTGAAGCTGTAGACAAATAAATAGAACAGAAGCTCAATGAAGCCCTTTGCAATTCACCTCATTTGCCCAGACAGCATGGTAAATATAACCGTTGTCTTCGCTTTTGTTTTTGTAACAGGCTGCAGTAAAGGGAACTCAGCTGGTATAAAGGTGCTAATAAGAAAAAATCCCTTTGCAAATGAGAAGTGATTTCACTTTCGGCTCAGTTATTTCCTGCAGGTTACCATTAAAAGAGTGGAAATGACATGTCTTCCCCACCACCATTCACATTACCAACAAATGCAGCCTAATGCCTGGCAGGCAAGAGCCAAAAAACATAAGCTGCAGCTAATGAGCAATGTCAAGGTGGGAGATGCGGAGAGAAACTAAAAAAGCAGACAACATACCCTAAGGGGAAATTACAGACACATACTGAGAATGGCTAATGGCTGCTGACTTATTTGCCTCAATTTTATTTTGCTTTCCTTGAAGTTTCCACCTAGCTTCTCCTATCTCTGTACACATTTGCTACTAACAGTTTTAGCCGTACCTTTAAGGCAATCTCTATTTCTCGTACTTTTCCTTTACGCACTTCAGATGCCTAGCACTGTATTCACCAATTGAAAACTTCTGAAGGACAATCTTCTCTAAATTTAACTGCTCTACTTTGTAGCCGTTTAGGATTTACCTAACTGGATCAGACTAGAGGTGCCGCTATTTCTGTATCTTGCTCATTGGCATAATAACTGAACCTCTGTGAGAGTGGAAGCTATGCTGGTGGGAGTGTGTCCTCCTGACATAGCACCAGTGTAGACAGGACTGTATTAGGGGGCTGTAGGCAGCCCAATCTGGTGGGTCCCCCTTCCCGTGAGGCAAGGCGGTCCTCAGGCACACCAGCCCTGGGGCCACTTCTTAGACCCACCAGCCATGGGACCAGCTCTCAGTGCTGGAGGGGGCTTGGCTAGCTGGCACAGGATGGGGGGAGCTGTCCTGGGGTCAGAGGCAGCAGTCCGTGGCTCTCCCACCTCACCCCTGCGCTGGCTGGTCTGCCCCAGGGGGCAGGGTGGGCTGGCGCGTGATACAGCCTCTGAAGCTGACACTTGAGGACCAGGAGTGCTGTCAGGCCACCGTATCACAGCCCCAACAGGTCCGGCCAGGCCAGCCTGAGCTGTGGGGCCCCAGGCAGAGTGGTCTGACAGTGCTACTGACCCTCGAACACCACCAGAGGCTGCACTGTGCTCTGGTCCACCCTACCCAATGGAGTGGGGCTGGACACATGTTGGCCCACCCCCTGGGGCAGGCCAGCCAGTCCTGAGGCAGGTCAGGAGTACCGTGCACTGTGGACTCTGGCCCCAGGACCCCATCCTGCCCCAAGTGTCCCCCAGGCTCAGACGGTGCTGTGCTGGCCTGAGCAGGGTCAGATCTTGTGGGGTGCCAGGGGTTCAGGGGCCCCTTTAACCCAAGACTGCAGCCCCTTAAACTCCTGCCTTGGTCTGGCCCTGAGTGTAGACAGTGCTTAGGTTGCTGTAACTTGCTTTGCTCAGGGGGATGGCCTTTTCACATCCCTGGGAGAGGTACATTATATCTGCTTAAGTGGTTGTGTAGACTCACCCTCAGTGGACTACTTTTTGTCCCACTCTTGGTGGACATGGAGAACAATTGACCATCATCCCCTTTATTGCAACCTTTTATATAACAGAAGATTATTATCATGTTCCTCTCAGCCTTTCCTTGTTTAGTCTAAACATGGCCTATTCCTTGAACCTAGACTCCTAGGTCATATTTTCTAATATCATCTTTAATTTGGTCTCTATTTACTGCCCTTTATTTTACGTCGTATTGTTTCATTGTTTTGTTGTACTCCTCCATGTGACTTTCCACTTGTCTCTTGTCTTAGACATAGATTGTAAACGCCTTGGGGCAGAGACCATCTTTATATTCTGTGCTTTTATGAGACCTAGCACAAAGGAATCCTGGTCCATGACTAGGGCTCCTGGACTGCGTCTACACTGGTAAATTAAGTCGACTTAAGCTTGCTTAAGTCAACTTAATTTACCCTGTGTCCACACTACACTTTCCTTAAATTGACTTAAGCAGCTTGCTTAAGTCGACTTAAGGAAAATAAAGTCGACTTAATGAAAATTAAGTCGACTTTATTAAACCTGCTTTTTACTCGACCTAAGGCTTAATTCGACTTTTTAAAGTCAAATTAAGCCAGTGTAGACGTGGGGTAGCCCTAAGTCAACTAAGGGCTACCCCAGGACTACACCAATGCCCTCCCTGCTGGGGGGACACAAAGGGGAGCCTGGCATGCCCCCCAAAAGGCAGGGCAGAGCCTGTGTGATGCTGTCTGGATATAGGGAAGCATTTATGATATTATTTTCTATTCATATATCCTAAATGCTCTATAGTCCATAGGAGCTATGTCATGTTTGGTAGCAATAAAAAGGTAGTAATTTGCTGGGAATGATTATATAGTTTATGTCTAGGAATTCATTTGGATTAGAAGTTAGTTTAGATAGGAATTTGGTGTTCTATCTGTACTTTAACTTATGAGATTTTATGGAAATGTCTGAGAGGGGCGGGTGTGTCAAACCATTGTCTCCTTAATGTTAAGGAATGTGCCAGGTGATATGGGCCCATTGTGTCCTTAATGGCCCATCAGTTTACTCCCTGGGCCCATTGTAGCTGGAAAATTCCTAAACATTAAGGACACAATGGTTTGACACACCCACCCCTCTCAGACATTTTCAGAAAATCACACAAGTTAAAGTATAGATAGAACACCAAATTCCTATCTAAACTAACTTCTAATCCAAATAGAATTCCTAGACGTAAACTATATAATCATTCCCAGCAAATTACTTCCTTTCTATTGATACCAACCATGACATAGCTCCTATGGATTATAGAGCATTTAGGATATATGAATAGAAAATAATATCATAAATGCTTCCAAAAATCCAGACAGCATCACACTCTGCCCACATGCCCTGCCAGGGTCCCTGTCCCCCTTTGCCCCATTGCACAGAAGGGGTGCCCACCCCCTGCCACCGTGGACCTGCCCAAGGTCCCCCTAGCCCCTAGAAGTCGACCTAGAGCATCCAGTGTGGACGCTCTAGGTCGACTTTGTAAGTTCCCCTTTAAGTCGACTTTAATTTTAAGTGTAGACACACTAAGTCGACTTAGTTAAGTCGACTTAGTTAAAGTTGATTTAAAAGTGCAAGTGTAGAAATAGCCCTGGATGCTACAGCAATATAAGCAAATAAAATACATATACATATGTATATGCATGTGGGTACGAGGGTGATAGCACATGGAAGTTAAATTGTCTGACCCTTTATTAATGAACTAGAAGCCTGCCCCTTGCACTGCCAATGAGGGCAATGAGATGCAGCTCCTACCTGAGGGAAGTACCAGTAGCCATGCTCCCAGTAAACTCCTAGTACTACAGAGGTTATGGCTGCTGGGATGTCTCCAAATGTGAGCAAATATGATATACTTCAAGAGCTGAAGCTCCTGTTGTAGGTACAACAAAATGAAGTAAATCTGAACAATTCATCATACCACTTTCCTCTTTTTTACAGGCATCTAAATTATTGGAAAGCTAGTATGGCTGCTATTTCATTTCTCCCTGAAATCAGACACAGAAAATAGCTACTAGGACTCCTACCACATTCCTTCCCCCATACAGTGTTTCCCCATACACCATTCCATGAAAT
>ML685782.1:2591426-2609186 GCA_007922175.1 Pelusios castaneus
AAATCAGAGACAAAAAATAGCGACTAGGTCTCCTAGTCCATTCCTTCACCCATACAGTGTTTCCTACAGTATAGTTTATTGTGCTTTGCCCAGTCAAGTTTTAAATGCCTCAAGGAGCATGGCCTTCCCTGCTCTTGGAAGTTTACTGTACAGTATAAAAACTTTCATCATTTTTAGGGGTTCACTCATACTCAATGTGAATCAACTTTGTCCTGATGTCATTTCACTCACAGGTTTTGAAACTTATTGGTTAGTTTAAAACCAGAGATAGGTTCACATTGGAAGCATGGATCCAAACTCCCTTGTTTCAGCTCAGGTATGGTGTGAACAAGAGGCATGGACTCCAGCACCCTCAAATTTGAGGGAATGCAGCTTCTGACTGTCAGTTCTGCAGCCCAAGCCCAAATTTTTCTTGTTTATTTACTTTTATGTAATGAATTTTCCCCTTCCACCACACTTTCAAATATCAACCAAAATCAAAGCAATAGACCTCTAACTTGAACTTAGACCAACCATTTGTCATCTTCCTAAGCAAAACAAGGTTAAGGTTATGTCCAAAATTTCAGTCTTACACAATAATATAATTACTGTATCATTTTGACTCCATTAACTGGTAAAATCCAACTCTGTGACAAAATAGGTGACTTCAATGGAATTTTTATTTCTTACACCAAGACCAGATGTCACCCGTATATAATGTTCCTTATTTTTCATAATAAAGTGATCGGTAAAAAGTTTGTGCCCTATGCTGGCCCTTTATAATATATGAAAATGGGATCCAATATTTTTCCAGTGTTATATTCTGGCATTTCCTTAATACATATGAATAACAAATGTTGATGGGGTTTTTCTTGTTTGTTTGTTTTTGTTTTGCTATAAGACACTTTGGATGACTAGGGTAGTTTAGCAGGACAATGGCACCACAATAGGCTGAATACTGAGCCTGAATTGTTTTTCTCGGCTGAACGGGGAGAGGATGTCAAGTTAGATATTCTGATACATAGAACACAATACCAGGTACGCAGAGAGATCAGATTTTTCTTTAAATCCGTGGGATTGATAACCCCCCTGCGTGAGCAGTTTGATTCAGGAGAGAAAAGGGAGGGGCATTAAGCAGTTGGTTCCGGCTGTCTGATTCTGAATATCAGCATTGGACCCTAACAAATGTTAGAGCTACTTTTTAGCATCTCTCACATGTGTCCCACCATGCCCTCTCCCATTCCACTATCTCCTCCCAATTTGCTGCATCAAGCACAGGCCATGTGAGGCAAAAGGCCTGGAGCTGGGCATTCTCAGATGACAAGGAAATTCTCTCCAGCACCAACTGCATCCAGTTTAAAGAACCTTTGCGTGCTCCGAGTGGCACAAAGTGGCCGGATCTGATTACATATCTCAGCCTAAGACATCACATTCTCTCAATGCTCATTTGAGTTCAAGTAGAGCTGAAATTTAAAACTCTGACCATATCATCTTTGAAACCTAATGGAACAGAATGAAAGAAGTGGCCACTTCTTTCTGTGTTCAGGTTTTCCCACAAACGTACTTCCTCTGTTGTGCTGAAGATCGCCTGGTGCAGATCACAGCCACAATCACTACCACCACCACTGTAATGACCCCAACGGTGACCACGATGATCACAAGAAGATTGCTGTTCTTTTGAGGTGTTACACTGCCGTGCGGAGGATGCATCTGCCCTATGGGAGGTTCTGAAAAAAATATAAGTAATGAGTGATGTTTCATCAGCAAAGTTTAACAACAGACTGTATTTAAAAAAAAAAAAAAGGGGGGGGGGAGAAGAGGTGTGATAATCCAGTAACAGTTGTCATAGACTGTTAGATCAGGGGAATAGACTTTCTGCCCATCAGGTTGCCTGTGTAAGTTTTCCTCTCAGTTGACAGAGACAAAAGGGAAAAAAAATGATATTCTATGCCACAAAAATACTTCTCTCACATAAATGTTGAAAGGTCAGGGTTTATGAGAGATAGCCTACTTATTTTATGCCCAGAAAAACAAATTGCTTTGACACAGTGTGATCACAATTTATCCCTCTTTCCCTTCAGAAGCCACCCATAAAAAGGGCACAATTGAAAGCCTGTCTGAGGTACATGAATGCTACTTAAAAATAGGCAGTGGGTTCAGAATGGTGTCATGAAGCACTCACATTTATGTTTCACTGTGTTTCAGTGGTATAGCAAACAGGAAAATATTGAAGTGGTAAGGACTGAGGTGCAAGGCATTTACTTGGGATTACTGACCAGACACTTGTATAGGACAATACAGTATTTGGTTATTTTGTCTGATAATGGATCCCATGAAGACTATGATGAGCTCAAGAAAACCAAAATACTATGATACTTCAATATGGAGAAAAAAATGACCAACTCTTCAAAGTTCAGCTGGAAGGGATGCAGAAAAGAAAAGAGTGTGGCAGCATCTCAATAACTTCATAAACAGAGTCTGTCAACAGCATGATTCCCCTAAAAGCCCAGCTGTAACTTTAAAAAAAAGTGACAGTGGAGTCATTTTGCCCTCATTAGAACTGAATGAGCAAATAATGAAGGTCAAACTTTTCTAAATTGCATTTTTAGCTGGTGATAAATGTAATTTTATTACAACTTTCTATCTTTATTCTGTACTGTAGTCTCATTTTTTTAGGTATGAAATTGATTTGCTCAAACGAATTGAGTTTTTCTCAGAGCTCTTTTTCTGGCAATGGAACATGACAAACAGTTGTGAGTTTCATGGCTTTTAACATTAGAATAACCTGTACAGGAATTCAATAGCTTTTCATTTCCATATCGTGTATAAGACCTTGGAGAAATATGATATGTTTAGCAAACTCCTTGAAAACAAAATTAGCCCTTCCTCCCTCCCTAGCTCAGACATCCTCTATTGTCTCTGCAAAACTCTTATTTTCCCATGAAGCCAATAACTGTTAACACATGTCTGTAAAATTGCTGTCAACTACTTGCTATAACAAACAAAATAAACAAAGCTCCAAGATAGAACCTTTCTGCAGGCATTTTACTATTTTTTTTAAAAAGTCTAATGAAGTTTAAGGCAGTGTGGACTATGCCTTCTTCCATATCTTCTATCGTGGAAACAGTTGATACCTACATAATAACTATTATTCCTATAAAACAGTACAAAAAATATGACAGGTCTGGTATTCCATTCATAACCACGTGAAGCAGAAGTAAATCCATGGATGCCACACCAGTGAGAAATTAATACAAAAGGGAGGAAATTACTAAGAGATTTATTAAAAATATTTCCTCTTGCAACCGAGGATAATGATTCATGTAATAAAGTACTGACTGGATTTGTCTGATCATTACTAAGATTGCAGACTATCTTGAATCCATGCTAACACATTTTTCTTTCAATAAGAAGTCCTAGATGTCGAAGCTTCCTTTACCTATTTGAAACCAGGACAATAACACTTTACTTTGCGCAACAGAAAAAATACTTTTAACTTAAAAAAAGAAAAAGAAAAAAGCAGTCATAACAATAACAAAGACATATTGAGATAGCAGCAATCCTTTAAGTATACATATTACCTTTAGCATCTGCCAGAAATATAAACCACAAATTTATATTTTCTAAAAGTAACTGGAAGGGGTTTTGTTTTGTTTTGTTTTTAAATGCAGTATCTCTCACATCTTAATAGAACATTTACTGAAAAAGACTAGAGAATCTTCCATTAATAAAGGAACACCATGTTAAATACCATGGTTTACCCTGACTTGCAGACAAAATAAATCTTTTAGAAACATCCATATTTGTATAGTTCTCTCAGAGATTTATGATTACAGAGTAAATATGATTCTATGACTTACACTTCTCTGCATTTATTTTCCTCCCATTTTGTAAGTTTCCCATCATCAAAGCATCTGACGAAGTGGGATTTTCTCCCATGAAAGCTCATGCGATAAATAAATTTGTTGGTCTTTATAAGTGCCATAGGACTCCTTGTTTGTTTTACTGAACTAGACTAACATGGCTACTCCTTTGGAACAGTAAATATGAACTATCTTGGTCAAATTGATTATTTGGATTTCAAACAAAAATATTCAGTGCCACAGAAGTGTAATAGAGCAATGCAAATGTATTTATTAGCAATTTCTGCACTTTCTACAAGGTGGCCAGTGTCCCCCAAACAAGCCACAACTTCTTTTTCTATTGGGTGCTGTAGGGGAGTTACAGAAGTCTTCATCAGTTCTTGATTTTCAAATGTTTTGTGCCTTTTTTTAAATCATGAGAAACAACTTTAGATAAGTTTATTTATAACTGAACTCTACCTCATGTGTTGAGATTTCTTTTAATAACGCTATATCTGGTAAAAACGATCTGAACTCCATGCCTGCCTTGATCTGATAAAGAAAATTCTTAAGTAAAAACAAAGTAGGGTACTAATTAGACTGAGTTGATTTTATCTAAGATACCTTTACTAAGTTGCTTGTAACAGCAGGAGCTATGCCTAAATTATAAAACATTCATTTATCAACTGGCAAAAATATAGCAGGGAAATGTTACTGAGTTCAGTCTTCCCTCCCTGTCTTGTCTGTGGAATTTAATCAGTTATGCGCCTATGTGCCTTGTGAAAAGTGTGTGTTTTCCAGACTAGCTTTATAGAGCACCTCAGATGTTCTGTTCTTCTCATCGGTTCAATAACATGAAAATATGGTACTAAAGCTCCATTAAGTAACAGGGGCGAGGGGAGAGGTGTTGATAGAAGAGCTAAAATTCAGTTGATAGTAGTCAGATTCAGTTAATCTTTAGTAATTCACAGCTTTTCCTCTTGTGCCTTGCTATATCAGCTGAGGTTTAATTAATATTGCATTTGCCAATAGGATGCTTAACACATTGAAACAAAATACCATGAAATATATTTTATGATGTTTTGCCTTTAAGATCTTTTGGTTCTCTGTTTTATTTTTCATACTTTCTTCTTATCACGGTTCTTATGATCCGAGATCAAACTAAAATATCTTCTATGAAGAAACAGTCAAAATGATTTTATAATTAGCTTCTGTTAAGGAAAGACTACCTTTTCAACTGGAAATATGGCAGGGTTTGTTTTTATTTTTAACTTTTCCAGGTCACCTTTAAGCAGTCAAAACAGATTTTTTTTTAACTTGCACAAAAACGGCTTCCTTTTAGGACGGGCTTTTTAATATGATGTAATTTCCTGTTTCTGTGGTTTACATTTGCTAAATCCACAATACATATAACAGCTATTCAGTCATGGTTAGAAGCTGCCACGGGATAATTAAATTTTCTCAATTATCTATTTCATTTTACTCTTTAATCTCCCAGCACCTTCCTTTTCTCTCACAGTCTATTTTACACTAGTGCTTACAGAGATACCTCACTTGGCAATGGACTGTAACACTAACACAGGGTTCCTTATAGCAAAATCTTAACAGTGTCAGCTGTTGTTCTAGTTGGATTATGGGAGCAAAACACTTGGAAAGCTTTGTTTAAATTTCACTTAATTCTACCTGCTCTGCCTCTGTCAAATGTACCAAGGTCTATTAATTTGTATCTAAACTATGATATGTGAAATACGATTTCAGCTCATCAACACAGTGGTTCCTCTTCTTATGCTCGCCTAGCTGATGCAGGGGAAGCAATAGACATATCTTGATTTCAGTCAGGCTTTTGACACAGTCTCACATGGTATTCTCACAAACTACCAAAATGTGTTTTAGATTAAAACATTATAGGATGGGTGCACAGCTTGTTGAAAAATCATACTCAAAGAGTAGTTATGAATGGTATGCTGCCAAACTGAGAGGATGCATTTAGTGGGGTCCTGCAGAGGTCATTCCTGAGTCCAGTACTACTCAATATTTTCATTAATGCTTGAATAATGGAGTGAAGAATATGCTTACAAATTTCACAGATAACAACAAGCTGGAAGAGATTATAAATACTTTAGAGGACAGGATTAGAATTCAAAATAGCCCTGAGAAGTTGTAGAATTGGTCTGAAATCAATAAGATGAAGTTCAACGAAGACAAGTGCAAAGTACTTTGTTTAGAAAGGGAAAAATCAAATGCATAATTACAAGCTGGGGACTGATTGGGTAGGTGGAGTATGTCTGAAAAACATCTGGGGGTTACAATAGATCACAAATTGAGCATGAGTCAATAATGTAATGCACTTGCTAAAAAAGCTAATAGGATTCTGGGGTGTATCAACAGGAGTGCTGTATTATGACATGGGAAGTAATTGTCCCAGCACTGGTGCAGTTCAAGTTGTATATTGTGTTCCACTTCAGTTGCCGGAATTTAGGGAGGATGTGGACAAATTAGAGAGGGTCCAGATGAGAACAATAATAAGATAAAAGTTTAGAAAATCTGCTATATGAAGAAAGGTTAAAAAAATCCAGTCATGTTTAGTTCTGAGAAAAGAAGTTTGAAGGGGGAACAAGATAACTGATTTCCAGAATGTTGAGGGCTGTTCTGAAGACAATGATGATCAAATGTTCTCTATGTCCACTGAAGGTAGGACAAGAAGTAATTGTCTTAATCTGTAGCAAGGGAGATTTAGATTAGGAAGCCTAGCTAACTATAAGGGTAGGTAAAAGATCAGAAATTGGCTTCCAAGGGAGGTTTTGGAATACCCATCATTGGAGGTTTTTAAGAGCTGGTCGGACAAACACTTGTCAAGGGTGATTTAGGTTTACTTGGTCCCTCCTCAGAGCAGGGGCTTGATGACCTCATCATCCTTGTCTAGCTGTATATTTCTATGGTTCTGTAACACAAACTATCACACTCTAAGTGGGATTTTGAAAATCTCACCCATGTATGCACTGGTCAGCCTTATAAATGATGAAGAAGGTAGTGTGGAAGAAGGAGAGAAGGGGGGTGATTCTCTCCTGAAAAAGGACTTATTAATGAAACTTAAGTGGATGGAGTCTAGATTAGACTATATTTACCATTCAGGCTGCTTCTGTCAATCAAGTTCGTGTCAACTGGCCAATAGGCCCCATCTCCATGACGACCTGTTAACAGAAAAGCATGTGTCAGAAACAAAATGACAAATAAACTGAACTAAGTAAGATCTGCTGCTTAAAACAGAATCCATCTGACAATATTTAAGTCATCAGACAGTGAGGGGAAAAAAATTCTTTATGTAGATGAGAAAAATCTATCATTAAAGTCGACTTTTAAAAACAAGCTGAATTTCAGCCCTTTGAGAAGGTTCCTTTTTTTTTTTTTTTTTCTCCAGTAGTCCTTGTTAAAGTGACAAGATAAGGTGAGGCAATAGTATCAGTCAGAATGTTCTTCTTTAGAAGCTGATATATCTGATGAAAAAGTTAGTTCGTAGCATAGATGACAAACATGATATTGGTCTTTTCTTACATTTTGGTGGCTTTTCTTCCTTTGATGGCTTGCAATTGACATTTCTTTGCATGCAGGTAAATTATCAATATTATTCTACAAGGTGACATACATCTTATATAGTGTTTGGGTACTGAGTATTACTTCTTTACTTGCCACGAAAGATAAGTTTAAAATTTGATTATGTTCTTGAATTGGGGGAAGTAACCCCTGTAGAATTCAGTTTATAAACTGGCTTTCTTTTGGGGGCTATACTTAATATTGAATAAAATCAGTAAGAAAAAAGTAATAACATGGTAAAATTGTCACATTGTTGTCCACAAGTTATTAAGGAAGAAAATAATAACATTTTATTCCAGCTCCAGAAATATTTTTTTATGGAATTGCCATTCTTTTTACACTGAAAATGCAAGAAGCTCAAAACTGATGTTAAGTGATTATTGTTGAAAAGAAATTACAAAATCTCCTTCAAAATTAGACTTCGTTGTTATTGTTGTTGTTTTAAGTACATTTGTCCCATTTCACAGTTTTTTCAGAAAAGTAGACCATGTATACCCATTCCATGCAAAATAAGAAAAACTTTGATCTCTGAGTTGTTCATATTTTTGACTGAATATTTTGTATGCGTGTCCCAGCAAGCAATTTCAAGGCCAAATTCTCAATAGTGGTTACAGACACCTTGAACAACTCAGGTGATGAATCTGTGCTGTTGCCAAGGCCTGTGGCTATTCTTTTCTCATTCCTGGTACACGGGGCTTCTAAAAGTTGGTGGGGAACAGGATGAAACTCTGTTTTTGTATGCCTGTCCTCCACTGGTGTTGGATCAATCAAGGGCTATAAGCCACTGGTAGAAGGCAGTAGAGGTGTGGTGCAGAAGAGAATCTGCTCCTCAGTCTGAGTACTTTGGCAGTCTAGGAATATTTTTATTGTATAAGCAAAACACTCCTATGGATGCAGTTTATACTAGCAAAGCTGTGCATTTGGCAGTATTGTTTGTTTTACACCCCCACCAAAAAGTCTGAGCAAAATGAACTGCAGTAGTAAAAGTGCAATTTTGAATTTATAAATGCATTTATCTTAGGGGTAACTACTAGCACAGCTATGTTTGTCAGGAATCGTACCCTTTCCCCTCCCTAACCCTTATAGCTATAAACAAACATTGGTAGTGTGGGCATGGCCTGAATAATGTTCTTGCCCAACAAATAATGGAGTGATTAAGTGGGTGGTATGAGTTAGTAATAAATGAATTCCCCAGCATGGAGTCCTAGGGTATGTCTACACTGAAGGCTCTGTTAAGTCGACTTAAAGTCGACCTTGTTAAGTCAACTTAGAGCATCCACACTGAAAACACCAGTCGACTGCCTGCTTCCATGCTGGCAGGTGCTAAGTCAACGTAGGAGTAGCCAGGAACTCTGGGAGGGGGCCAACGTTCCCTCTAAGCTGATGATGCAGCTCCAGTGTAGACGTACCCCTAGAGCCCTGCTACTTCCATCTTTCAGATGAGACATAGAAATGAGTCAATGACCAGCGTTGGACAATAAAGAATCCACAAACCTTTTTGGAAAAGCAGTAGATGGGTATTTAACACAAAATGTTACAGGTAAATTCCAACTCCAATATCTAGTCCTTAGCTACCTGAAATCACTCCATCGTTGCAACTGGAAAACATGTTTTTTCACTTCCTCCCTGAAATTATTATTGTTGTTGTGTATTGTTAAGCAGTTGCTGCATTTCATTCTACAGGTAGCTGCATTTTGGGGGAGTATGAAGTGATTCTTATGTATAACTTTGTCTATTTGTAAAGTGCTTTGCACTGAAAGGAACAATATAAAGGCAAGATTATGATCATCATAGGGGACTTCAACACAATCATCTTTTCTATTAGCATAATTGAACAGCAAGGCTGCAAAATATTTAGCTGTAACAGCAACTAGAAAAAGTTAGATGAATATAGGATGCACTGTAATTTTATTTACAGAAACTACACTTCATAGTAGTACTATTTGTGAGATTGCACTATAATTGTTCAGTATAAGGGGATCCTAAGGACAAATTGTCAATAGAGCTCAGTACACTGGATTTCTCAGGGGGAGATACTGGTGGGAACTCACTTTTTGATTAAAATCTGGTCCTTATTTAGGTGTCTAAATGGTAGCTCAACTCTTGACAAATCTAGTCCCAAATATGGGGTCTGAGTACTTGAACTATTTAGCCTTACTGTTTGTTTTTACACCACTCTGCATTTTAAGATACTAGAACTTTTCAAGGCATTAATTGATGTACAAATAGTTTAGAAACTGAAGGCCAACTCAAGGTTCCATGAAATCATGGATTGAGTAACAGAGCAAAGTACAAACAACATGGCTATTTCAGAGTTCTAAGGCTAGAAGGGACCTTCAGATTATCAAGTCTAACCTCTTGCACATTATAGGCAACACAACCTACACAGTTACCCCTATACTGAGCCCAATCTGGATTAGACTATAGTATTACAGCTCTCAGGAGACGAAACTACTTTATGCCACAGGCAGAGAATAGGAATGGCTCAGGTGAAGCAATACGTAGATCCCTAGAAGGGCAGGGAATTGATTTAATGAGATGACTTCTGTGTTTCTTAACTGAATCCCGCTGAACAAACTGCTCTACAAGCAAACCATGATGAATCTGACCAAAGTAATAGAAACACCAGTATTCCAAACATCAAATAACACAACAAGGCCAGGTTAAAGAACAAGAAATACAGGCTTCTTCCTAGAAGTCCAGCCCTTGAAGTTGTATGATTATAATACAATGAAGTTTCTAGTACTTATAATTGCTCTTGACAATGTGACCCAGAGGTAATCAATACAATGATGTCAGTTTGAGTTGGCAGATATCATGAAGCAATAGCTCTGAAAGGTTAAACTGTACTATATGTCTCTCTGGAGTGTTACAGCCAAGACCTGCTGCTCTAAGAACAAAAGAATGGCCATAGTGGGCACAGGCTCATCTAGCCCCTTCTCTGACAGTGGACAGTGCCTGAGGGAATGAACAAAATAAGACAATTTTGACTGACCCATCCCTGTCATCTTATCCCAGTTTCTGGCATTTGGAGATTCAGAGATATGCAGAGCATTGGATTGTATCCTTGGCCAGCTTGGCTGATAGTGCAGCAGGAAAAGAAGAGAACAACCATATCCACTTATCTAAATAAAAACACCCCAACATTTGGGTTAAACAACAAGGGCCATCTGCTGACACCCCTTCCTTTCCTGGAAGAATACTGCTTCTCTCCTTGGGAAAAGGATGTCCCATGATGCTCTGGGAAGTAAGGAGGACCACTTACCATTGTGCAAAGTTGGGGGAGACAAAGGCACATGCAGTGAGGTTAGAGCCATGGGGGATCCTATGTTGAGGTGTGCCGGAATAGACTTTTTCAGCCACTGATCTACTTTATTCAGGAAAGCTTATAAAGTGTTTTTTGTGAAAAAGAAAAAAACCTTCCTGAGGAAGCAAAATGCTTTAATATTATGCATGAAAGCTAAGGTCTTTAAATGGTCTAACTTTTGGTAAATGGTGATTAGATTGATAGCAGAGCAGAGAAATAAACAACACTTAAGCACATATTTCAACGAAATTAGGTGTCACCATCAGCTAAAATTGAATTTATGATAATATAGATTTATTCTGGTGTTAAGAGAAACACGCACAATTGTTCAACATTTTGATTATTTTGGAAATCTAAACATTTATTAGGAGAATGTAAAACTGTGAGGTAAATCTTCAACACAGAATGTTGGATGGTAGGTGCTGAAGAGTAATTGGTGCCAGTACAGGATTATTAATGCTATTCTTCAAGCCAATATGCCTCCTTGGATACTTTCTTTAGCTAGCTCTGTGAGGAGATTACCATAGTCTCCCTTTCGAAAAATAAAATGATGCACAAATCCATTGCTACTTTGAACCCAAGTGCATCATTCTATCTTGATGTCTCATTCTCCCATTAGCCTACATATTTCATCTCATCTACACAAAACAACTTCCTTTGTGAATTCTGTGCTTCCAGCATCACCACCTACTGTGATCATCTTCTGCCACACTTAGAACTGCTGTTCTTCCCCTGACCCATTTCATGTTAAGAATACTCTACTTTATGGAGTGAAATTCACCATCTTTGTGAGGGCCAGAACCTACCTCATTTAAACTCTCAAAATAAGGCTGTAAAAAATGCATAGGTCTTGTGCTGTCCTCTAAACAACTACTGCACCGTGGGTTTCTAAGACCACTTCTTTTCTCATTGTCTCAACTCCTCCTACTTGATCCCAGGACACCTTCTTATTCCATATGTTGCTCCATCATTTTGCACTCATGAAAAACTTTTAAGGAAAAGTTAAGTCGACTTAATAACACCTCGTTTTAGGTTGACTTAACACTTAAGTCGACTTTATTAAGCCGACTTAAGCCACTGTAGACAGGGATTAGAGCCTAAGTCAACCTTATTAAGTCGACTTAAAGTGTTAAGTCGACTTAATAAGTCGAAAAGGGGATATACCTACATTAGAAAAGTTAAGTCAACTTTCGTTAAGTCGACTTTTGTTAAGTTAAAGTTGACTTAACTTTTCTAGTGTAGACATAGCCATAGACTCTAAGGTCAGAAGGGACCAATATGATCATCTAGTCTGACCTCCCACACAATGCAGGCCACAAAACTTCACCATCCCACTCCTGTAATGAAGCTCTAACCCAGGGGTTGCAACCCCTGGCACACGTGCCAAACCTGGCACGCAGGCCGACCCTGAGTGACACGCGGCACCGCTCAGTCTCCCCCGCTGCCAACGGGAGCTGGCACTGGGGCTGGGAACTGGAGGCCACCCTCTGGCGGGTGCCAGCCCCAACCGGCAGGGCAACCGAGGCCTGATCTCACCCCCTTTTGGCTCCGCCCCCGGCACCTGCTGAAGGTTCAGTGGGTGGGGTTGGCACAGGGCCGGCAAAGGTTGCCAACCCCTGCTCTAACCTATGACTGAGTTATTAAAGTCTTCAGATCATGATTTAAAGACTTTCAAATACAGAGAATCAACCAACAAGTGAGCCATGCTCAATGCTAGAGAGGAAGCAAAAAACCCCCAGTACCCAAGCCAATCTGCCCTGGGGGGAAAATTCCTTCCCGACCCCAAATATGGCGATCAGTTAAACCCTCAGCATGTGGGCAAGTCCCACCAGCCAGTGAAGAAAAAATTATCTGTAATAACTCAGAATGCACCCCATCTAATGCCCCTTCCCAGGTCACTAGCATATCTACCACCACTAGTAAAAACTGGACAATTGCCAAACAAAGCCATCCCATCATATCATCCTCTTCATAAATTTATTAAGCTCAGTTTTGAAGGCAGCTATGGTTTTTGCCCCCACAGCTCCCTTTGGTAGGCTATTCCAGAACTTTACTCCTCTGATGGTTAGAAACCTGAGTCTAATATCAAGCCTAAATTTCCTGATGGACAGTTTGTATTCATTTGTTCTTGTGTCCACATTGGCGTTGTATTGAAATAATTCCTCTCTCTCCCTGCTATTTATCCCCCTGGGGTATTTATAGAGAGTAATCAACCTTCTTTTGGTTAGGCTAAACAAGCCTAGCTCTTTAAATCACCTCTCATAGGGCAGGTTTTCCATTCCGCAAATCATCCTTGTTGCCCTCCTTTGTACCTGTTCCAGTTTGACTACATCTTTTCAAATATGGAGTACCAGAACTGCATGCAATATTCCAAATGAGGAATCACCAGCACCTTGTATAGCAGTACTAACACCTCCCTATCTCTACTTGAAATACCCCTTCTGATGCATCCAAGGACTGCATTAGCTTTTTTCATGACCTCATCGCATCGGCGACTCGTAATGATCCTGTGATCAACCAGTACGCCCAGGTCCTTCTCCTCCTCCGTCACTTCCAACTGATGCGTCTCCAACTTATAAGAAAAAAAATGTTATTTGTCCCTAAATGCATGACCTTGCACTTCCCGTTATTAAATTTCATCCTATTCCTAATACTCCGTTTACAAGGTCATCCAGATCTTTCTGTATGATATCCTGATCCTCCTCTGCATTGGCAATACCTCCCAACTTGGTATCATCCGCAAACTTAATTATCACATTCCCACTTTTTGTTGCAAAGTCAGTAATAAAAAGGTTGAATAAGATTGGTCCCAAGACCAATCTTTGAGGAACTCTGCTAGTAACCTACTTCCAGCTAGACTGTTCACTTTTCAATATGACCGGCTATCATCTCCCCTTTAACCAGTTCCTTATCCATCTTTCCATTTTCCTATTAATTCCCATCTTTCCTAATTTAACTAATAATTCCTTATGTGGAACTGTATCAAATGCCCTGCTGAAATCTAAGTAAATTAGGTCCACCGCATTCCCTTTATCCAAAAAATCTGTTATCTTCTCAAAAAAGGAGATCAGGTTGGTCTGGCACGGTCTACCTTTTCTAAAGCCATGTTGTATTTTATCCCAGTTACCATTAACCTCTATATCCTTAGCACTTTCTTTTTCAAAATTTTCTCCAAGACCTTACATGCTATTGAGGTCAAACAAACAGGCTTGTATTTACCTGGATCACTTTTACTCCCTTTCTTGAAAATAGGAACTATATTATAAATTCTCCAGTCATATGGTACAACCACGGTGTTCACAGATACATTAAAAATCCTTGCTAACGGGCTGGCAATTTCATGTGCCAGTTCCTTTAATATTCTTGAATGGAGATTACCCAAACCCCCTGATTTAGTTCCATTAAGCAGCTGAAGCTTGGCTTCTACCTCAGATATGGTAATTTCCTCCTCCACGTCCTCAATCCCATTAGCTATCCTACCTCTAACCCCAAACTCACCACCACCCTCATTAAAGACAGAGGCAAAGAACTTATTTAGATATTGAGCCATGCCTAGATTATCCTTGATCTGTCCTCCCCCCCCCATCCTCAGTGTTTAGTGGTCCCACTTCTTCCTTCTTTGTTTTCTTCCTATTTATATGGCTAAAGAACCTTTTACTATTGGTTTTAATTCCCTTTGCGATGTCTATCTCTGCTTTGCTTTTGGCCTTCCTTACTTGATCTCTACCTATCCCTCCCCTCTTCCACTCCTTCTAGGCCTTATGCTTCCTTTTAATCACCTGTCTGAGATGTTTATTCATCCAGCTTGGTTTACAGCTCTCGCCTACAATTTTTTTCCCCTTCCTTGGAATGCAAGCTTCAGATAGTTCCTGCATCTTTGACTTGAAGTGATTCCAAGCCTCCTCAATATTCACATCCATGAGTTTTTGGTCCAGTCCACTTTCCTAGCTAATTCCCTTAATTTTTTAAAGTTAGCCCTTTTGAAGTCAAAGACTCTGGTCACAGATTTATTTTTGTTCATCCAGTACAAATTGGATTAGCTCATGATCACTCGAACCTAGCTTGTCCCCTACAACCGGTTCCTCTATGAGGTCCTCACTACTGACCAATACCAAATCTAACATTGCATCTCCTCTCGTTGGTTCAGAAACTGTTTGGTGGAGGAATCTGTCAGCTATCACATCCAAGAAAATCTGGGCCCTTTTATTGCTACTGGCACATGTCCTCCAGTCTATATTTGGGAAGTTAAAGTCTCCCATAATCACACAGTTCCCAGTAGTGTTTACTTCCTTAAAGAGGTCTCTACCCATGTCCAAATCAGATCCTGGTGGTCTGTAATACATGCCCAGGAGAAACTCCCAGGAGAAACTGTAGTAGCTTTCTTCCCCAATGTGATTTTAAGCCAGATAGACTCTGTTTTACTAAGTCCATCCCTTTGAATTTCTTTACATTCTATTGAATCATTAATATATAATGCCATTCCCCCACCTTTGCCATTACGTTTGTCTTTCCTAAAGAGGACATAGCCTTTAATGCCCGTACACCAATCGTGACTATTATTCCACCATGTTTCTATTATCCCTATAATATCACTTCCGCTACCAGTAGTTCCAGTTCCTCCATTTTGTTACCTAGGCTTCTCACATTAGTATACAAACATTTTAATTTTTGCTGCTTGGCTTCACTCACATTCCTTACCCAATGTGGCAGTGTTGTACTACTGCCAATATTGCCCATAAGACCAGTATTTGCACTTCCCTTCTTTCTAACATCCATACTGCTCCCCACCTCTATGTCCTTTCCTACTTCATTTTCCTTCCTCTCAATGCTAATATCAGGCATGGAGATTGTCTGGGCATCTCCCAACCATCTCCCCGGACTCCCTAGTTTAAAGCTCTCTTAATCAGTTGAGCTAACCTCCCTCCTAGAAGTCTGTTTCCCTCCCTACTCAGGTGAAGTCCACCCCAAGCAAACAGTCTTCTGTCCATGAACACGTCCCAGTGCCCATACATCCCAAAGCCCTCTTTATAACACCACTGCCTGAGCCATCTGTTGATCGTCAGAATCCTCTCACACCTATGTTGTCCTCCTCTAGGGACAGGCAGAATCCCACTGAAGATCACCTGAGCCTCTAGTTCTTTGAGAGTCCTCCCCAGTCTGGCATAGTTGCCTTTGATACGTTCCAATGAGAATCTAGCTATATCCTTTGTACCCACATGAAGGACAATCAGAGGATTCTTTCCCACTCCCATTAGGATCCTCTTCAGCGTCAGATACACATCATGTATCTTAGCTCCTTTTGTTTTCCCCTCAAGCTCTGCTGCTATACTTGACACAAGGCTGGTTACTTGGTACTCTTCAGTTTTTCTCTGAGTTGTGTCATGGATGGTAGAATTCAAACTAGGAGAAATTCGTACAAGAAGTGCCAAATTTTCACGCAAAGCAAGCAGAAAAGGTAGTTTTAATTCTGGATATCACTTCGGTGTGAATGACTTTCTGACCTTTCTATTTCCCATTTTTCTTCTGTTTTCTCTTTGCTTCTTCTTTTGAAAGCTTCTATGGTTAAAGTCCTCCACTGGAAAATTTCCTTTCACCTACAGCTATAACTCAACTACCATTACTTTTAATACACATTTTAACTTTTCCTTGTGAAGGCCACAAAACTTGAAATTCACCATGACTACAAATTTTCTTGTCAGTTCTCCAGCATTTGTAAATCTGGCATCATTCTTGCTGTAACTAGCAGACTTCTTCCATCCTAGCTTATTTTTCCTGATTTATATTTAACCATTTATATTTTAACTGCTGCAACTCCCTTATCACCAAACTTCAAGTATCTCCAAAAGCCCCGGCCAGCCTATTTTTACTCCAGGAAATAGAATCATATTGCTTCTATTCTGTTTAATATTCACTGTATTATTCATTTCATAGGTACTTGCTATGAAGAGTAGGGACTTCATCATAATATGTCTTACTCTCCATGAAAGACTTATTATCTGATTCATCTGACACAGATACATCCCTGCTCTACCAATGTCCTACACTCATTTAACTACTGCAGTACGCCTGGAAAAATTGGCTGAGAAATAGCCTTATTTCATCAGAACACGCACCAACATGAAAAGGGACACTCCTCGAACATGCTGTCCAATAGGTAAAAGAAAAGGCAAGATAGCTTAGCCCCCATCATTTTGCTCTTCAGTTTAATCAGAGACATGTTCATTGTCAAGTTTAGTGATTGCTTCCAAGTTGTGGGCTCTTGTATTTCCTTAGGAACACTGGCAGTTTTCAGTCATAAAAAAAAGGAAAATTATATCAAGTCAAGGGTGTCTCAACAAAACCTCTTCATTGTGCCAACATACCAAAAGCAGTTCTTATGCAATAGGATTAATATTGGTACAAATGGTGTTTAATGTAACCTGCAACATCACCCATTCCAGAAGCCACTGCACATTATGTGTTCCCTGCACCTGGGAATACTAACTCAAGCTATTTAAAAATGCACATTGTCTGAGTTTGCAGGCCTTACTATGGATAGAAAGGTCACGCTTGTGACTAATGCACTGGACTGGGATTCAGGAGATCTAGGTTCAACTTCTATTTCTGCCACTGTAAGTCTGGTCAAGTCATATACAGTATGTCTGCACTGCACTTGGAGTGAGATGCCCAGATTGGGTAGACAGACTTGGGTTTATGGGGCTTCCACTAGCATTCTAAAAATAGCTGTGTGGGTGTTGTGGATGTCTGGGATAACCACGTGAGCTCAAGCTCACCCTATTCCTTTTGTCTGAGCTCAAGTAGCTAGCCCGAGCTCCACTGATGTCAGAGTACCCACACAGATATTTGTAGTGCACTAGATGACTAAATGGAGCAGAGCTCTTTGGGAAATTTGGCACCAGCTGTGGGTATTCAGCACTTGGGAAGCTTGCCTTAAGTCATAAAGCAGCTGCAAGAAAGAAGGTCTAGAACAACTGAGGTTGGTCTTCTAGCAGTTTTCGAGAGGGAGCTCAAGGTTCACTGGGAAGCCAGTTATGAAAGCCA
>ML685782.1:2609196-2643177 GCA_007922175.1 Pelusios castaneus
TTCGAGAGGGAGCTCAAGGTTCACTGGGAAGCCAGTTATGAAAGCCAGCAGGGTGTAGGCAAAAGCAGAGTAAGGAAGGCTGGGTGCATCTACACTTACAAGTTAGGTCGACTTAAGGAGGCTTAAGTTGACCTAAATGAAGCCACATCCACACTGGGCTTTCCTTAAGTCGACTTAAACATTTCCTTAAATTGACTTAAGCAAAGGTTAAGTCAACTTAATAACACCTTGTTTTAGGTCGACTTAAGCCAGTGTGGACAGGGATTAGTGCCTAAATCAACTTAAGTCGACTTAAAGTGTTAAGTTGACTTAATAAGTTTGACAAGGGGGTATGTCTACACTAGAAAAGTTAATACGGTCAACTTTAAGTTGACTAAACAAAGTCGACTTAACTTTTTAATTGTAGACATAGCCATGGAGAGGAATGAATAGCGGGAGTTTGAGCCTGGAACTGACAGATAATTGATTTACCAGGAAATTCACCCCACAAGTGTTTGCAATAGTTTGTTTTAAACATGATAGGCAGAATGCGAGAGTGGAAAAGTGGTGCACAGAAGAAAGAAGACAAGATTTACTTGCACCATACTTGCCTGATGGTACAGCTCAAGGCTTCTCCTCCAGTAAGCTGCTCTTTTTTTCCAGAGGTCTTCTACTTCCTTTTAGACTTAGACTGGCAATAATCAGTAGAGTGGGAAGATGACTCTACACAGTCACTCAGCCAGGAATCACTCAGTCTAATTCTTGGGTCTGAGGCAGCCCCTCTTTCACCATTCCTGTGAAATTCCTATCCCTGCTGGTACAGTCCTAGTGTAGAGAGCATGTGAGGGTGTTACTGAATACCATGCATCTTCAGTTGCTGGTTGAGCTTCTTAGAGCTGCTGCCATCTGGGCCTAAATTATATCAGCTCTAGTGAGTCTAATATCAGGCAGAGGATGGTGCAAGAGAGATAAATCTATCTGTGCCCCCAGGAGGTCCTGCACCAAGGAGCGTTCAACCACACCCTAGATTGAGGGTCACAAATGCACCTGGGATGTGGGGGAGGAGAAGTGCTGCCGGGGAGAATGTTTATAGGCTCTTAGGCTTGCTTTCCTGCAGCCAGGGAGTTTCTGATATATCTCCTGGGAGGAAAGTGGAGTATTGAGTAGAGATGAAGTTATCCCTTGACTGGACTAGCTATATCAGTTCTTGATTTGCTCAGCTTTCAATTTCAAACAATGGATTGTCTCAGGGCAGCAAAAAAATAAAACCAATATTCAGTTTATCTGTTTAACTTCTTTTTCAAGAATGCCAGCTAAGCATTGCTCATTAGCAAAGCTTCCAGTGTCTCTAATACTAACAATGACTTTCTATTGGCTACTTCATAGTATTAGCCATATAACTGAATCACAGGTTACTTTGTCTGGTGATGGGGCGATGTTCTACAGACAAAATGGCACTTCTAATTTCTACTTTCCCTAATCTCCTTGCTTAATGTACATACAGAAACAATATTTCAACACACAACATTATTTATTTAGAAAGCAGCTGTTGGAAATCCTCCTGTATTACTCATCTTTTTCCTCTTCTATGTTCACAGCATCCAAGAGAGCCTTCACACCAAAAGCCTGGAGCTAATGGTAAAGAGGCGAGCTAGCTGCCTTCTGCTATCACAGTATGGGAGCAGGTTGATATCTCTAGGCTGACATCAGGCAATAGATGTATTTATATTTGTTTTCATACTGGCTGGGAGGAAGGAGCAAGCAGACAGTTTATAACTTTCAGATTAATGATATAGAACATGGGATGGTTTATGTTTCAAATAGCCAACAGCAACATGCCCGCAGTAGTCCAAAGACAGAAAAGGTTGAATTAAGTTCCCAGCATGACCAGGCTGTGTTACAAACCCTATTTCCCTGAAAGCTAAAACAATTAGCGCTCTGTTTATGCTTGAGATTAAAACCACCGAGGTGTAAAGTGGCAGGTGCACTGCAAAGTATAACTCATTCATTTCTTTTTTAGAAAAATCAGATTCCTTTGAACTTGCAGGGATCTGTTGGGACACCTTGCTGTATGCTCTCAGAATGAGGAAGGACAATATTTTCTCCAGAGTTTTGAGACATGAGTCTTGGTTTTCAGCCTTGAATGATCTTTCACCAATGCCTCTGGTGCTAGACCCCTCTGAGAAGAACTTTTTTTATATCCTGCCAAATATGCTTGTTAAACCAGATACTGAGCAAGGGTAAATTGGCACACTTCTTCTGATCCATGGTTTCTTAAGTTTTATGAATTATAGATAAGGCAGGTGGCACTCCACTGAATCTGTATATTATGAAATTATTTCTAATAGTTGTAAACTATATGCCTGCTCTTGTAAATCTCTAACTCATGAGTTACCACCAAAAAAGTAATGTCCTTTGAAAATCTGATCTCTCCTCAACACAGAACACAATTCTATTTTGGAGTAACACAGCTGTCTGTACTGGCAAATTGAACCTAACCAACTCTGGAAAGCTCAAAGGAGTCATTGCATAGACGATGTATGTAGAAGAAAAACCTATTGAATTTCCCCTAGGATAAGCAAAGCATCAACTCAAAGACTCACATATTCCCTTTCAAAAACATTATAATCAATTATATAGCTTGCCTCATCCAAACGTAGACATCAGTTTGTCACCTGAGTAGGCACGACTGCCAATTTTGGATGGCTGTTGCAACAATTTTCTCATGACCTACCTATACACTAATCTGCTTCTATCCAGAAAAAAATATTGAATGAAGAACTAGATATTAGTTTATCAAACTGGGGAAAGACAAAACAAAATAAACCAACCTCCTCCTCCCCCACTGTCCATTTATTCAAAACCAAAACTCTTAAAGAGAAACTATTTAGACTTCAGCAAGTCTTTGCTACTCAGCAAATCTAACAGGTTGCTTGAAAGTGTCAACATACTTCATACTTTCCTATGCACTTTGTGCCTGTGATAAAAATTCCCTCTCAGATGAGCTGGTCTGTAATTTTACTTCTATCTTCATGTTGTCAGCTATTGACTTGGAGCTTGAGGAGTCCTAAATCTCACACAGTGAGTAAATAATGGGAACCTAATCTCAAAAAGCATCTAATCCATGGCATGAAGACTCCTAAGTAATTTGGAAAATTGGTTTTGGCTTCTCAGTGATTTAGGCACTTCTGAAAATTTCACACTCACTGTACATTGCCTTACATCTTTGTGGATCTCTAACCCATGCCGGGAGCTAGGGCAGCTTGTTATTCTGAGACATTCAGGGTTGGATTTGTAAAGGGATTTAGCTGCCTAAAGACGCAGATTGATGTGTAGTGGGATTTTCAAATGTGCCTAGACACCCAACTCCCAATGAGAAGTCTTTTGAAAATCAGAAAGATTTTTAAAATTCCACAAAGCACCTGTCTAGAAAAGTCT
This sequence comes from Pelusios castaneus, assembly GCA_007922175.1. Lineage (NCBI taxonomy): Eukaryota > Metazoa > Chordata > Testudines > Pelomedusidae > Pelusios > Pelusios castaneus. The sequence continues at coordinate 2,612,614 of ML685782.1, forward strand.
GGCCCTTGGTCCCTTAAAGTAAATGCAGTTGGCATTTTTGCTGATAGATCAATTTTAGCTCTTAAAGAGGCCAAATACAGTGCTGTAGTGCTACAATTCCACCTGTTCTAAATCACTTTTCCTAGGCTGGAATAAACTGTGTTCCAATTGTTTTTAAAACAATTGTCTTTCTAAAGGAAGAGGGATTTAAATTCAGTCATAAGCCCTAGTCTATACTTGCTGTACTTTTTGTTAGCATTCAATGGGAGATACGCAAGGTACATAAAAATACCTTGCGTATCTCCTGACGTATTACTTAAGTACTATGCTATACTTCCGGTCAGCTTACTGTTTCTCCATTTCCAGGGCTGGAGTTGCTAGGGCATATTCTGGATCGATTGAGCACATCTACACAGACCGCTCAATCGAACCTGGAAGAATGCACTGATGGCAGCAATTTTGCCACTGTCAGTACAGACTTAGCCAAAGATGAGAAGACAGTTTGTTCTGAACACAGGACTAGGGGCCCAGCTTCTAAGACTTTTCTCAAAGTCCTTGCTCCATCCCTGATTTTGCAGCATAACCTTGGAAAAGATGAAAAGGGATATTATTTTAATCTGTTAAGAAACAACTTCAAATACAAAGAGAATCAGAGGGCAAAGCTTCAGTAAAATTAATTAATTAGAAGTCTCAGATGCTCCCATTCTTCCTACCATAGATATGGATCTTTAATGCTGACTAGGCCACAGGAATATGCTATTCCTGAATGCCCCAATGTATGCTGTTCCATATGTGGGAAAATCTTAACATTATGTATTGATTTAATTTCTTTAATTTTGAGGAATTCTAGTTCATTAAGAATTATTTTCACTGAGATTTTATAGGCGATACATTGTTCCATTTTTCATTCAGAGAGAACAGAGAAGACCCCTTCTTAAGATCAAGCATAGTGTTCATCCACTGAAAGAGTTGCCACTCACAAACATGATAGAATTATCTATTTGGGTCATTCATTATTATTAATTCAAAATTAGGGGAGTGATTTGTCACCAGTTTCAGCACAAGTGACAAGTTGAATTCATTTGGAAGTTCAGTTCAGATGAATCCAGGCTATTTTGATTGTGTACACTTTTCTTCATTTTCTGACAAGCTATTACATAGTATTGTTCCCTGCTGTTTGACAATTTCTGTAATCCATCCCAGAACTGACTTCATTTTGTTGGTGCATGAGATGATTTTGATACTAAATATTTCACAAAAGATTTAAGGATTCTTCTGGATGGAGCTGAACTGCATAAATGTCTGATTAAATTCTCCTCAAAATGCCTGTATCTCTCTGTTCTTCTCCTTCACATAACAGGGTTTTTAAGCATTTCAGTGTGCTCTAATATTTTTTTCCTCATCTGCTGCACGTCTTCTGCCTTCTCCTTGGTTGACAAGTGCCTGATTTGTGCTCTTGGCTTTGTTCCTAGCTTGCTCTTCTGACCTTTCAGATACTGAACCCTGACAGGAGGAGTTAGCTGCCTTGGTTGAACTAGCAGAGTGGCTTTGACACTACGAATGCTCCTACCTATGTCACTGGGTGCAGTGCTCATGTTATCAGAGCATGCAGTGATGACATAGCTGTCACTAATAGTCATGGTTAGGTTTTATTTAACCATGGGAGTTTCTTATCCTCCCTCTGTCTCCATTTTCCTGTAAATTTCTTTCTTTGCCCCAGCCAAATCATAATCCTAGTGGAAGGATAGGAAAGTGGTTAATGAAACAGCTGAAGCAAAAGAAATGGGAAGGAGCACAAGCAGAAAGTTGAAAGGAAACAATAATGTATGGGCACATTTCTCAGTAGCTGCTTCAGAACCTGGAAAGAAAAAGGGCCTCATTACAGGCATTCCAGTCTTTCTAGATGCCGAGATGGAAACACTGGAGAATCTATTGACAGGAACAATCTTGCATTAATAGCAGAATGAAGCAGGTGCCCTAAGAAGGTTAATTCTGTGATAACAACATATGTGATGAAGAAAGCCATACCCTCTGAAGTAATGAAAAAGACTCTGCAATGGGATCAGCACCCACCTCTCGTGAGCGCCCTCTCTCTGGCCGATATGTGCCTGCAATCACTCAATTTTAAATGGGGTGCAACCTGCCTCTTCCAAGTGGCATATGCCTCTTCCATCCCCTGGCCAATACTTCTTTTGGTGGATCTTCAGCATCTCAGCCCTCTGGTCAAGTCACAGACACTGTGACTTTCCCACTTACAGGGAATATGGAGTCTAATTCAAGGTATCCTTCTGCATCGCCTTCTTTTAACAGTCCAATTAGTATCCACCTTGGTACCTTCCATTAGTGTTTTCTTACAGCCCTCACTTGGGCTCAGTCTTCAAGCAGTCCAGCAGGGCCCATCGTAATACCTTCACCTGACCTAGATAGGTTCAGGGCTCAACCTGCCTGCACTGATCTTATGGTTCTGCTGTTCTTCCTGGATCACTCTTGTCTGCAATGAGATGTCCACAGTCCTGCTGCTCTTCCAGCCAGACAGGAACCTGTTCCTCCCTCTCGAAGCTCTAGGCAACAACTGACTGTTCTGTCCCTGCTGCTTCCCTTTATGTGGCCCTTATGGCCCCTGATTGGCTCTTCCAGAAGCCACTCTGATTGATTGCTCCTCTGCAGCCACTCTAGGCTCCCTAGAGGATTTCTCCACCACTCTTTTCTGGGGCAGACTGAGGCAGGGCCAAGAGGCCTCCAGCAGGGGCCCTATGGACCTAATCCAAGCCATCACAGACTCCCATTGATTTCAATGTTCATTGGATCAGACCCCAAATCAGTAAAGTATATTAAGCTCATCTAATACATTTTTAAAACATATGAGCCAAATCTTGAGGTTCTTACTCAGTTTTCAGAGAATTCTTACACAGATAAACTATTGCTTGTCCTGGCCCCACTGAAGTCAAAGTAATTTTTCCATTACCTTCAGCGTGTATAGGCAAGTACCAAGTAAAACCTTAGCAAGGATGTCAGATTTGGGCCAACAGACGCACTCAGCAAGATAATATACAATTGGAAACTGATTTTGATATTAGATTAGAAACTGATCTTAGATTATACGTTGATAAACACACTAGAAATACCTAACAGAAATATCATAGATGGGTGGGAAATTAAAGCCTTTTATAACTTAAAGCCTTATATATACATATATAACAAAGTTAGGAATAATTCAAGATAGCACATTAGAGCTACCCTGACAGCATATTTGTATATGGGTAATGCTAGAATGTTTCACAACACTTAATATGAGTTATGAATATCCTAATGTCTGTTAAAACAACAGAAACCACATTTATAATTTATCAGTAAAGCAACCCAGGCAAAAAACTCCCTAAACAAACTTCAAATCAAACAAATGAGAGTATTCAAAAAGTATGTCTGAAATTTTAATATTAACTTAATCCACTGAATTTACTAGTTACACTGAAATCTGAGAATAGAGTAGATATAAAATACTGTCTGAAACCTTTACCCAATCAAATCAAATTTTATCCAGAGCTTATTTCGTCTTATAGATCACAAACATTTCTCAGACTCTACAGATTGTTCTGGTGACAACTATTTCAGTCTTTAGTTATTTTTAAAAATTTATTTAGCACTCATGAATGTTGCTGGATTGCAGCATTCAAAGACCTACATCTATCCACAGGACAGTTTTAGTATGGGCAGAATCCGTAAAATCCCGATCTGCTCTAAGATTCAGTTTTTTTCAGTCCTTGGTCTCCTGTCTGAGAGTGACAACAAGACTCTGGAAATCTTTATTCTAGTAACTGGACTGAGACCAACAACTCATTGAACCAAAGAGCAATCCAGTGGTAATGGCTTTGTACTTGCTGACATCATCTTTCATTATATAGCCTAGAAGGAAGAGTCTGCATCTCATTATCACCATGAGACATTCTCAGATTCTTTTTTGCATTTACTCCCTTGATTTTTGGTTTTGTGGCATAATGGCGATCTGAAGGAATTTAATTTTCATGTCTAAGACAAACAAAAGTAACTGGTACATTTACAATGGGTTTTTATTTTTTTAAGAATACATTTATGTCTGGCAGGGCTGGTGAAACTCAAGATGCCTTTTTGACACAGTGCAGATTGCAATGGTTCAGTTCACCAACAACACCGCTGTACTAAATCTATCAAAAGTTTTATTGCTATGGCTGCCATAGCTCTGGGACTGTGTTTTAGACTATTTTTAATCTATTGGAAGCTTTGGTGGAGAAAAATCCTCCACAGGAAGGAATTGGTGATGATGTGGTGGAACAATGCTACAAATATGATTTCTATATAGAGATGATGGACTGTGCTTAAAAAGGGAAGTCAGAAGAAAGACAGAGTCACACAGAGATGAGAATGGGGACCAGAAACATTTCAATTCTAAATCTGGCTCTGAGAGTGATCATAGCTCCCCCTCTTGCCTCAGGCAAGTCGCTTTGGCCAAAATATTCACATTTGGATGCTTAACGTTAGGCACCTGAACATGTAGATCAGCACCCACAGCTCCCATGTCACTGTCAGTTTAAATGCCTCACTTTAACTGCTTGACAGTGAGCTTGACATGAAGTAAGACACAGAGCTCCTTCTATGAGGAGTTCAGAATCTCAATACAGAGACAAGACAAAACACCCCATCTTATTGTGCCTGAATACTTGAGATCCTCCTTCATTGCCCAATCTCACTGCTCTATCTGTCCATCCTGCTGTTTTTACAGTATTCTTATATTTTTGTATACCAAATTGTATATCTACTATATATACCTATTAGAAATGAGTTCTATATGTTATCTGAGGGCTGATACAGTTACAATTGCATTTAGTGCCTATAACAGAACAGTTCAGGAGGATTATTTAACTATAACATTACTTGTGATATTCCATTGTTTGTTCTTTTCTTGGTGAATAGGTTCCATATACATTCTAAGCACGAACATGTTCCAAGCCTTTCTGAGCAGAAGCTTGGGGCAAATGGGGCTATTTTCCTAGTAGATTTATATAAATGAATTTGCAATAGCTCTGTTTATATCCTGGTATTGTATTTCCACAGTGTTCAAGACCCTACTTGAATATATAGCAAAATGCACGGTTATCATAGTGAAAAAAAATGTAACTGATAACAGCAAATTCTCTGCTGTGATCTGATCATTTGGTGATACAATGAAAGCATAGTCATACACAAGCTAGTTCCACCTTCATCTGACATGCTTATTTAGTTTTTCACATTAATTAAATGATAGCACTGTTTCTCAAAGGGGGTGCAACTGTCCTCCCTGCTGAGGCTCTGATCTTTCTCCAAAGGGACTCGGGCAAGTCCAGGGAAAATGAAGAGAAGACTATTTTTTTTTCCCATCCTGCTTATTTATTTTTAAAAGGACACAGCCAGTACTGTATCTAGAATATTTAATATATGTTCCTGTATTTTTGCTGAGTTCTACGTGGATATAAGCCAGCAGACAAGAACAAGAACACAGTTGATTCTCATTTTGTTTAAATTATGCATTTTTTCATAGGAAGTAGTTGTGAGACAAATATAGAAAAATCCTGAACTAGAGGTAAGACAAGCTTGGATAATCAAGCTACAGCATTTCTTATACCACACCTTTAGAAATGTCCCAAAGGGATACCCGTGCTAGTTTACTTCAGAAAAATAAACAAGGAGTCTTGTGGCACTTTTAAAAGGCTAACAAATCTATTTATCGCATGAGCTTTCATGGGAGAGAATCCCACATCTTAAAGTGTCTGACGAAGTGGAATTTTCCCCCACAAAAGCTCATGTGATAAATACATTTGTTAGTCTTTAAAAGTGCCACTAGACTCCTTGTTTGTTTTACCTTTAGAAATGTAATTCCAATGCCCACCAAAAAACTATAGCCCTCATCCTTTAAGTATCTCTATATAGGTAAACCCTGGTGCTGATATGGAAGCCTGCAGGGGTGCAGGTACCTGTCAGTGCAAAGCATGATGTAGGGTTGGAGCCTAGATTAGCTATTTGTGAACTGAAGCAATGAGAAGTGGGGTAGAAACAAAGGCATTGATTTCTCACTTTCCTTTCCAAATAGTTGTGCCTGACACTAAACACTAAATTATGCAGTATTATGTTATGTACGTGCAGTTTTACATCTAAGTTCAATTAACGCACCACACCATAATGCTTTGAAGAGTTATCACTTAAAAGAAAAAAAAAATATCCCCTCTGTTTTCCAGCCTGTTTCCTTTTATCTTGATGGATTTCAAGTTGCTAATTCAAATTTATCATGTGGGTAGAAAGTTAGCTGAACTGTTACCAAAATGATAACCCAAATTTCCTTCTATTTGCATTATTTAAAATCATTCCCAAGGTATCTGAGCAAACTGGCATCTTCTTTACACGTCCAATTTTGTATTAAGATCAAAATTGACTGATTATTTGATTGTCCCATTTGTAATCTGGTTTCGAAGGAAGAAAGTACATTTTGTAGCTGGTAGTCCTGGAGTTACAATAGCTGGGGATCTTAGTGAAAATCATGATACACAGTTCATTTATCAGGTAAAGCAAGGTTAAAGAAATATGCTGAGATTTTCTGTGGGAGTTTTATGCCCAACTCACATTGCCTTTAATGAGGAGATGGGTGCCTAAGTGGTTTAGGCCCCACTGAAAATCATAGCCTATCTGCTTATTATTCTCAATTGTTCCTCAGAACTGATAATTTTATTATATTTATTTAGACCTACTTGGGAAACTTGGAAAGAGCAATTATTTTTAAAAGGAAAGTTTGTGAGGGAAATAAATTACAATTTAATTTTCAACCATTTTTAGCTCCCAAATTTTCACATTTTGAAAAACAAAAACTGTTTTTTTTTTTTGTTTTGGTTGTTTTTTTTTTTGTTTGGTTGGTTTTTTGTTTGTTTGTTTGTTTGTTTTTCTTGTTAAAGCACAGATTTTCAAAACTGTGTGTGTTCTGGTGAAAAACCCAATGCTGGCTGAAATCAAATGTCAAGTTTCAAAAAGAAAAAATGTGGAGATCCCTATCCCCAAAGCTAAAGAATGAAAATCTGAAATTTTAGGGTGGATATTCAAAGCTGTCTAAGGATATATCTTTACTGTGGGATTGGGGGAAGGATCGTCATACCTTGTGGAAACTGACATGGTGAAAATCCTAGTGAAGACACAGTTTACAGCTTTCACAGGTGCTAGCAGGTTGCTGTAAAGACTATGGGAGAGATTACACTTTACAGTGACATGTGAAAGCTACAAATGGCCTTGTCTTGTCATTTTACCCCATTTTAGTATATTGAAGTTAGCAAACACAAAGAAGACTGCATCTTTTCTCCAAATAAGAGAGACTTACTTGGTTTGAATACTAACTTTTCATTGAAATAAGTGTGAAATGGGAGCTCAAATCACCAGAATGCTTCATAGTCTTAACCTTTTCAAATATCATTATAAATATTCCCTCTGTCAATGTTTTGGATGACATTACTTACGTGGAATTTTCTCTAGCTGCATTTGAAATGAATGCTTACAACAAATCATTTTGGAATAAAAAGAAGATGAACATTTCCAAGCAACAGATATAACATATAATAAAGAAATTCAGTAAATTAACAGCAGAAGAAACACGATTAATTAGACAACATTTCATATTTGGTAAACATAGCAATGATAATGCCTTGGAAAGTTGACTAAACCTTACTTTTATTAAACAGGGGCAGCTGACTTGATAAAGAAAATGAATTATGATATTTATGACATTTCAGAACTTTAATCTATAACCCAGGAAAAGGTGCAAGAGCAGTTTGAATATTATGCTGCTCTTAATTATACTTAATGTGAATTATTCAGAAATGCAGCAGTGAGACTAAAAATTTATTTCTTACAAAGAAGCTTGACATTTTAATTGGTCCTTCAGAAAAGAGACAAAACAATTTCCTCTCAAGAAAATTTACATCTTCCCCATCAAAGCAGCAGCCTTAGTGAAGCAGAACTTCATTAACAAGATTAATTATCATGCCAGTGCCTGCCTCATCAGGTGTGCAGCCCAGGTGAAAAACAGAATACAAAGTGAAGAGTTACATCGTTCCTAACGTTCAGCATTGATTCCAAGAGAAAATGTGACAGATTGAGGCCACTGTACCTTGGTCATTAGCCATTTTGTCAGGGTACTCAACTGCAAGAAAAAGACAATATCGTTAGACTGTGACAGCTCCCGGTAGGCAAACTGACATATCAAATCAACAATTGTGTTAGCAAGTTTTCATATCAAGTTGCTGTTTTCCTGCACTTTAGGTAGATTGGTTGGGAGGTCGTTTACCATTCCCATGTTTGAAGAGATTCTGAAGAACAGAGGTGACAAGTACAAGTTGCACTGTGTTTTGCATCAAATGTTGTCACAAGTTCTCAAAGAAAATAAAGCAATGAAAAATTGTATATTTTCTCAACCTGTTGGTCTTTGAAATTAGAAGTATCATTTATGAAATTTAATTAAGCATGGAAGTGAGAGAGTGAGAGAGAGAGACTGTTCCTTGAATAATTACACACAAATCACCTATGTATTGGAAGCTAGATCTGAATTATAACATCTTTGTTTCAGTTTTGTACAAAAGGATTTTTAAATTATGTACATGTTTTTGTATGGTAATTACACAAATGGTGTGATTTGGAGTGCACCAGACAAGGCTTCAGAATTCAATAGATACTTTGAAAGCTCTTCTGAACTGATAACAGCTCCCAACAATTTATGAAATGATAAAGAGAATTAAGCTTCCCTTCAGATTCAGAAATAGCTACCATTATGGAAAATTATCCAATTTTCTGGTTAATAAAATATAAAAGAAATTTAAACTACAGGAGATTAAAAAAGAGATTTTGACACACCTGTGTTTAAGTAGCTGACTAAGCACTCTATAAAGGTAGAGTGGTTTTTCAAGGCTAGCCTATTCTTCCTTTGAAGAATACTGCATAAATTGCTTACACACCTTCCTGTTATCATCATCATATCAACCCATGATTTAGCTTGCAAGATGTTGCCATGAGCAATAAAGGCCTCAAATGGCGGCAACTCATGTCTAGCACAATGACATCAATATCTCTTCCTGATAACAATTCCATCAGCACTTGTTATCATCACAATAGATCCGTGAATGATCATCATGGATGCAACTACTTTTAAGTCTTATTTGAAAAATGTATAGAATTATACATTTTCCCTCAGAGTTTCTAGAAATTTTTTGGGGGAAGAATGGGTTTTCCTGCTGAGTCATATCTAGGATTATGACCTTCCCCAGAGGACAAATTCATGTATAATAACATTAAACCCTTGATTGCAACTGCAGTTACCTTATTTCAAGTCAACAGAGACCTGTGGCACTTTTAAAGACTAACAGGTTTATTTATCGCATGAGCTTTCGTGGGAGAAATCTGACCTCAACTTTTTTTGCTTTCTCCAAGTTATTAAGGAGATGTAACTTGTGACATCTACAGTGATGTGAAATACTGCTATGGTAGTTCAGTTGGTAAGATTTGTCTCTTGCGGGTCAGAAAGGTTCACTTTTTTGTACAGCTTAGGAACAAGGATATGCTTTCTAACCACCACTCCGATACGGCATTAGAGGGCACTCTAACGCTAATAATGCTGCTGGACATCTGCAACATGTATTCCTGGTGTCCCAAATAAAGACTTTCCCTGCTGATCTTGGTAAAATGGCATTGGCAGTATCTGACGTAACCGAAAAGCCAGATAATTCTCTCTCTCTCCCCAACCTTTATATACCCAACTGACCATATATTTCATAAAGCCTCTAGATGCACTTACAGCATATACTGCATTTTCTATAAACCCGTGTAAGTGCCTTTTCATATTTTGATCTATGTCTGTTGGTTTAATTTTTGTGTGATTATAATAAACAGTTAAATACTATTATTTTATTATTTCAGTTAAAGTTTTAGTATATAATTATGGTTTATTTCTAAATTGAAACAAATTCAGAATCATATTACATTTCAGTTGTAAAAGGGATAAGTTTTGGTTCTGGGATTTACCTGTTTCTGCCAGAGATTAAAAAAGTACTCCTTAATAAAATACTTGAAAAAATAAGGGAATCTCCTCCAGATCTGACACTACTACATTCAGATTTTCTTGGCTAGCCATTTCATAAGGCAGTCATGAATAAATTTGAGACTGGATTTGCTTCCCTATATTGCTAAATAGATGACAGTTATTTTGCTTCAGAAACGTACCATTTAATGTTATTAATTCACATGTAGTAAAACTAGTAGAACGGTGAGATTGAAGTTGTGCTTTCCCATTTGTTTCTGCATGCATCTTTAACTACTAGCGGAATCCATGTCAAGATGCAGTTTAATATTTCAACATATGAAATATAATTTACTTTTAATTTTCTTTTCATTCTTTCAGGACATCTAATGAAACCAGTAGAAACTTGTCTGGGTAAGAACTAAAAAAAATACTTGAATCAGCTGACTCAGATTTTGATTCATAACACATAATAACAAAAAAGAGAGGCATTCCCTAGCAATTAATTACAGGGTGAATAATCATATCTCACACTCTCTTCTCCTTCAGCCACATAAGAACTACCTAAAAATGGCTGTATCAGAGTAACTATGTCTTAAATAATGAGTATGGCCGTACCCAGCCAAAGAATATGGGGGCAGAATCTCAGCTGAAGCTATGACAATTGTAAGAGCTGGAGATCTGTCCGTCGGATTACAGTCACCAATGGATGTGAGGTGGGAAAACAAGCAATTTGCTCATCTGGCCACGAGAGTTACAAACACATCTGTTTGCCTACAGATCACTTCATTTTTCATTGATAAAGAAAGACATGTTACTGAGAACAACAACAAACATTTTTTTTTTTAAATCAGGCTTCGGTTTTGTACTTGACTAGTGGTTATGTTTCTTTGAAAGAGCTTGCTATGCTATAATATCTTAAATCAGATAGGGAGTGACTTTGTAGACCTTTGATGCTTACTTAGTTCCCGGTGGCTTAAAATATCTTGTGATCAAGATATATATTTACACACAGAGCATTCATTACCACAAGACACATGCATATCTCCTGTTAATAATCATTAAGGCCAAGAAACTAACATTTTTACATAATTCAGAATACATTCCAGCCTTCAGAAGCTCTTTTTTCCTTCTATATAAAGACAGATTTGTCAAAAATCAGTTGAATATTATGGAACATGACATATTTAGGGTGGATAACATTAAATATTCAAAACAGGGTATTAGACATAGTCCTTGTAGGCTATTACAAGATGTAACAAATGTGTAAATTTAGCCTTTTGGTATGTCTTGATGCATTCTGATCTAGAATTCATTTCCCAAATGAGTTTTATGATACTTTGTCTAAACACTACGAAGTAGGTGATATGTAGTCCATTTATCATTTTCTTTAGTTAGATATCTGGGTCTCCATATCTTTTGATGGCTCATTACTCTGTAGTTATATTTTAATGCTTTGACTCATTTAAAACTCTCTCTGAGTTCTTTTACTTGGCACAAATTGGGGGCATTAAATTAAGTTGGCACCCATCTAGTTGATAGAGACTAAGCACTTGCAAAGTGCTATCTCTTCACATTTCATGGGTAATTGAGAATGAATAATCAGGATCCTACAAATAATTCATTCAGAGTGAAACTCAACCTGGACAAGTAAGTCCCGAAAATCTGGATGGACTGTGATAAGCTCATAACAAACAAACATTTTTTTCATTTTTCTGACTCCTGTTCATTCACTAAAACTGTTATATGAGGGTTTTCACACTTAGCCTGACTATCTGGTAACATGCTCTTTATGACACTGCTATCAGCTAGCACAAAGGGCCTGTCCTCTGCCAATGCTGCTGAGCAGCAGCCAATGAGCATTGGCTCATTGATTATGACGCTTCCTTATGGTAAGCTAAAATGGAGACTCCCTTCCCTCCTTCAAAAGCAGCAGCAGAAGAGGATAAAGACATTTCTCTTCCGATATTTTTTTAAAGGTTGAACTTCCATAAATCCTCTTTTCCTACAAGAAAAACAAGGAAGAGATATACGTAGCTCTATCAAATGTTGCAAATGAATTATCCTTTTGTTCACTCATTTTGCCTGGATTTTCATATAATTGAAATGATTAAAAATGATTGAACAAAAGGACCTATGTATATAAAGGTTTAAACTCAAGATAGATCTGAACAAAATATTGAATCTATACATCCTTCTTCCTTCCCACATATGGATTTGGATCCCAATCCTCTACTGACCAGAGGTTTTCAACTCTGACCCATCTTCATTTTAAATAGCTTTCTGTCAAGACATTTTTTGTACTCAAGCTTTGGAATTTTTCCTCTGGAAAATCCACAGCTCTACTGTACATGACCCCAGGTCCCAACATACCTTATATCACTCTATTTTTTTTCATTATTTGATTTTTTTTTTTTTAAAAAAGGAGACTTTTTACTGTCATGTAAGTACATGAGTGACGGTTTCAAACATAAGGGACACAGTTGCTGCCAGGATCCATTGTACCATTCTCAGTAATATAGTCTACTCTTCATGGCTAATAATGTGGGGGCAGATTATGAGAGACCTTTGTGCGTGTGGGTTATCTCTCCCCTTCCACTTATTGGCTATGTCTATACTTGTTAATTTAAGTTGACTTTAACTAAGTTGACTTAACTAAGTCGACTTTAAGTCAAACTTAGTTAAATTGACTTAGTGCGTCTACATTTAAAGTTAAAGTCGACTTAAAGGGGAACTTAGAAAGTCGACCTAGAGTGTCCACACTGGATGCCTAGGTTGACTTCTAGGGGCTTAGGGAGACCTAGGGGAGGTGCATGGGGGCAGGGGGGCACCCCTTGCCCCATGCCAGGGGGCTTAGCCTTTGCCCCATTGCACATATGTACAATGGGGCAAAGGGGGTCAGGGACCCTGGCAGGGCATAGGGGCAGGGTGGGCAGGGCCCTGCCGTGCACTGTGAGGAAGCATGCCAGGATCCCCCTGTGCCCCCCCAGCAGGGAGGGCATTGGTGTAGCCCTGGGGTAGCCCTAAGTCGACTTAGGGCACGTCTACACTCGCTTAAGTCGATTCCCTAGAGTCGACTTAAGCCTTAGGTCGAATTTAAAGGACGTGTTATAAAGTCGACTTAATTTTAATTAAGTCGACTTTATTTTCCTTAAGTCGACTTAAGTAAGCTGCTTAAGTCGACTTAAGAAAATTGTAGTATAGACGCAGGGTAAATTAAGTCGACTTAAGCAAGCTTAAGTCGACTTAATTTACAAGTGTAGATGCAGCCAACATGAGGCCAAGCACTGTTGCAATCCATAGCTCATGTAAGCACACACATTGCTCCCTGCTAACACACACTAAGGTATTAGCCATCAAAAAGTTCCCCTCATCTTGCCATTCTTTCAAACTGGCCAGTAAGAGAGAGATATCAAGTACCAACTTGTTTAGGCCTACAAATAGTCTGTTCTAAGCAAGAGAGAAAATTCCACATGTATCCAATTAAACTGTGACTCAGTGTTGATCTGTTTTTTTAAAAATTATTTTGCATTTGTTTCATCAATTAAAAAGAAGGGAAAAAATGTAGTATTCCTATTTTCTAGATATGTAAGGGGATCACTACTAGTTCTTTAGAGCCATCAAGAGATAAAATAAATACCAAAGTGAAATAGTGTCTCACTTGAGAAATTGCAATCATGTTCAGTTAACTTCCTTGTTCATGGGAGGAAGTGGAATCATGTCATAGTTCTCTTACCTAAGGTTTGTGAATATGGTTGCTGCATCATTATGAAGTTTATTCTTGTCTACCGTTGCACTAGCACCTTATTTTATCTCTAAAGAATGGTTTCAGGTTACCTTCTAAAACTTTCTTTTTAGTGTAAGCATCACTGGCTCCTAGTGTCTCTGAATTAAACTGCAAGTGTTGACACATGAACATGTTCTATATCTCATTAACATCCAGCTTATTAAGAGAAAAATTCAAACCTTTCAGAGTCCGGAAGAGAATAGGGTCAGAAAGAGGTCCCACTCCTTTGGCATTGCGAGCCTGGATTCTAAAGTAATACACTGTATCTAGGTTGAGGTCCATGATTTGATGGGTAAGTCGATCACCACTGATTGACTCCATAACCCAGTCATCAATTGGAGCATTCTTGTCCAAGGTGTAGAACAGAATATAAGCTGTATAAACATTCTCTTGATTAGTATATAAAGGGCATTTTTAAAAAAAGATATTCAAAATTCAAACTTCAGACATGATTAGTAGTTTTTTTTTATTTCATTAATGACAGGTCTTTCATTAAAACCTATTTTGATCAATGATACAAGAATTAATGCATATTTTTCTATTTATTGATCAGAGTATCATTTACAGTACTCAATGCATCTAAAACATGGGATTAACAATTAGAGAAATATCTAGTAATCTTTAAAGGGTTACATTTGTTACTTGTACATTGCACTTGTCAAATTTAGACTCATGATCCAGGATGATGATAGTCATAAACCATATGAGATAAGCTTTTAGTGTTTCATGGCTGGAAGAAAACTAAATAACATTGATGATGCGCAACATTTAATGGGTGCTCATGAGAAACCATGCAATATTTCCCGGTAACTCTATCTAAAAAGAAACACAGTAACTCACTGTAATGCTATCACAATCTCTGGGAAAATAAATTGAACCAGCACTCGAAAGTAGTTTGATTTAGTAATAAGTGACACACAAGAGCTTGTCCAAAAGGTGAATACAGCTGAACCACTCACTAATAGAGACCAGAATGTAATTAAATTTAACATTCTTGAAAGGGGAAAAATACCAAAGAAACAAATCAAAGAAACCCACCACAGTAACATTTAACTTTATAAAGGGGACTGACACCAAAATGAGGAAGTTAGGTAAATGGAAATTAAAAGGAAAGTGAAATGCCTGCAAGCTGAATGGAAACTTTAAGAAAACATATTAGGAGCTTACATTAGATGTATACACCAAGTTAAAAAAGAAAAAAAAAGTACGAGGACCAAAACATGTCACAGGACCAAAAAATGTCACAATGGTTAGACAACAGAGTAAAAGAAGCAGTTAGAGATAACATTTAAAAATTGAAAGTGAAATCCTAGTTAGAAAAATAGAAACAAGCATCAATGCTGGTTAGTAAAATGTAAAAGTATAATTAGGAGGGAAAGAAAACCCTAACAAAAGACGAAAAAATTATCAGCAATTTTTTAAAAATACATCTGAAGCAGGAAGCCTGACAAAAATCATTGGGGTGATCAAGGTGTTAAAGGAACACTCAAGGAAGAGAAGGAGGTTGTGGAGAAGCTAAATTGAATTTTTTAATCATTCTTCACTACAGAGGATATAAGGGAGATTCCCACATCTGAGCCACTCTTTTTAGTGAAATTGCAGAACTACCAACTTGTATGTACCTACTCCTTGAATTAGTCTCTTTACTAGATGACTGGAGGATAGCTAATGTAACTCTGATTTTAAAAATGGATCCGGAGGCAATCATGAAAATTACAGGCCAGTAAGACTAATTTCACCACCAGACAAATTAGATGAAACTATAGTAAAGAATAGAATTCTCAGGCACACAGATGAACACAATATGCTGGTGAAGAGTGATTTTTTTAAAGGAAAATCATGCCTCAGCAGTTTATTAGAACTCTTTGAGGATATCAACAAACATGTGGACATGGATGCTTCAATTCTTATAGTGTACTTCGACTTCCAGAAAGCCTTTGATAAGGTCCCTCACCAAAGGTTCTTAAGCAAACTTAGCAGGCATTGGATAGGAGAAAAGGTTCTCTTATGGATCAATAACTGGATAGAAGATAGGAGAGAAAGGATAGGAATAAATGCTCAGTTATTACAATATGAAGAGATAATACACGGAGTCCCCCAAGGATCTGTATTGGGTTGAGTGCTATTTAACATATTCATAAAAGATCTGGAAAAGGAGGTAAATAGTGAAATAGCAAAGTTTGCAGGTGATACAAAATTACTCAATATAGTTAATTCCAATGCTGACTGTGAAGAGTAAAAAAGGGAACTCATAAAATTGATTCTTGAGCAACAAAATGGCAGAGGAAATTCAGTGTTGATGCATGCAAAGTAATATACATTGGACGACATAATCCAAACTCCAAAACAAAAGGATGGGGTCTAAATTAGATGTTACCATTCAAAAATGAGATCATAGAGTCATCGTGGCTATTTCTCTGAAAACATCTGCTTAATGTACAATGACAATCAGAAAAGTTAACACAATGTTATGAGCCATTAGGAGAGGGGTACATGATAAAACAGAAAATATCATCATGCCACTATATAAATCCATGCTATATCCACACCTTAAAATGCTGCATTCAGTTGTGGTTTCCCCATCAGAAATGAAGGTATAATAGAACTGGAAAAAGTTCAGAGAATGGCAACAATCATGATAAGGAGTATGGAACAGCTTCCACATGAAGAGAGATTAAAAAGACTGTGACTGTTCATCTTAGAAAAGAGACAGCTAAGCAAGGAATTGATATAGATCTATAAAATCATGAATGGTGTGGAGAAAGTGAATAACACATATAACACATAATACAAGAACCAGGGATCACCCAGTGAAATTAATAGATAGCAGGTTTAAAATAAACATAAGAAAGTATATCTTCACACAACACACAGTCAACTTGTAGAACTCACTGCCAGGGGATGCTGTGAAGGCCAATAGTATAACTACATTCAAATAAGAATTAGAAAAGTTCATGGAGGATGGTTCTGTCACTGGCTGTTAGCCAGGTTTTTGGGGGATGCAACCCCATGTTCTCCGTGTACCTAAGCTTCTGACTGCCAAAAGCTGGGTGTGAAAAGCAAGGGATGGATTATTTGATAATTGCCCTGTTCTGTTTATTTCCACTGAAGCATTTGTTATTGGTCATTGTCAGAAGACAGGATATTGGCCTAGATGTACTACTGGTGTGATCCAGTATGGCCAATCATGTAATATAAAATTCCAAAATTTAATGCCACAGTAATTGTAAAAACAAAACAAAACAATAAAAACAAAACAATAATTAACTACTTACATATAAAACCAAGATGATTAAAACCACAGAAATTATGATATGAACAAATAAAGTCCCTAATCCTACAGTCAGATCTATGACCAGACTCTTCTGCTTTTATTAGACCCTCATCAACTTACATGAGACTCCACATGGCTAAAGACGGGTGAGGATCAGATTGCAGGATTAGATTTTATGGTATTATTTTAAAACATAAAATGAAAACTCACAGAACATAGATATTATAGTGACCCTTAGAATAATGGAACTAATATGAAATAACAATAGTTTAAAGAAATAATTTCCTTGGTTACTCTAATTCTTTGGGGGGAAAATACTATTTTTGATATGAGATGTTTTGTGTCTAGATCCTCAGCTGGTGGAAACTAGCATAAGTATTATCATCAATATCCCGCTATGCCCTTTAAATTAAAAAAAAAAAAAATAATTGCAAAACATTGTTTCCAAATGAATTGGTGTATTAATGAATTTTAAAAAAATAATGTTAGAATGAAAGGCCATGATTATACAGTTATGATTTTTGGCATTGTATGATTGGGTTATGTTTACAGGATTTTATGCAGTTATCTAGTGGCTGTTCTATCTATGAAATTTATTTCTGAAGTCCTCTGTAATCATATTTCTGTCAGCCCGGCTGAGTTAGTCTATGGCTATGTTTACACTTGTAAAGTTAATTCAACTCCATTAAGTCAACTTAACAAGGTCGACTTTAACTCGACTTAAAGTCAACCTTGTTAAGTCAATTTAACAGAGTGGCTACACTTTAAGTCGACTTAAGTCGACCTTGTTAAGTCGACTTAACAGAGTTGAATTAACTTTACAAGTGTAGACTTAACAGTAGACATAGCCGTCCACACTGACTTTAAGTTGACTTAATAAGGTCAACTTAGCCCTATTACCCATCCACACTGGTTTAAGTCGACTTAAAAAGTTGACCTAAGGCTTAAGTCGATCTTCAGAGGTGGTGTTATTAAGTCAACTTAAGCTGTTATTAAGTCAACTTAACAAAGTGCTTAAATTGACTTAATAAAAGCCCAGTATGAACACGGCTTTGTGTAGGCCGACTTAAGCATCCTTAAGTTGACCTAAGTTGCCAGTGTGATCAATTTGATGATGACAGACATATGTCATATATTACTTCACCTATGTAACATATTACAAATAATTCAGTGGGATTATTCATATGAGTAAATTTATACACTTGCTTAGGTATTTCCAGATATGGAGTTTTGGTCATCTTTGACTGCACAATGAGTTTGTTTCTTTGCTTGACATTTCTAAGTAATATTGGGCCACTCCTGGCTGACTTCATGATTTCCTGTGAATGTTATTTTTCAAACTACTCCACAATGAAGAATGGTTGTCCCTGGATATTTCGGAGCAAAATCAGCTCTCACTTACAACACTGTAAATAAGAAACTGCATTCAAATTACTGCCTTTGATTCTTCTCTTATTTACACCTATAGAAATTAGGAATAATTCTAGTAAAATCAATGGCATTATATAGCAGAGAATGTAGAGAAGACAGGACCACTGACTGCCAAATAAAATGCTCATTTTTCCCTCTGAAATTGAATTAATGTCAGAAGAACCATTTTCTAGGAAAATGTGTATCTTTAAAATGCCTTTTTTTAAAATGTGGTCAGTGGGTGTAAAGTCCTGAATATAATGTACACAGAAGGGGTGTATAGATGATTTCCTGTCTAAGATATATTACCTCTGGGAAACTTCCAGAGAGATCCAAAATAATCTTATTTTACTGGTAATATTGGACCAGATTCTCTACTGGTGCAAATCGAACTACCACCACCAAAGCCAGTAAAGATATGTTGATTTGCATAAAGTTGAGAATATGATCCAATCGGCTTTGAATTTCGCAGGATCAATATTTGAGATGTTGTTGCACCAACGTTATGGTTCAGGATGCTTGAGCAATATGAGTCAGGAATTATTAGTAGTACTGGTGACATACACACACTATCTCTGACATACAGAAAATATACTGTACGACTTCTAAGTGTCAAACCCAATAGTTTGTGTTAAATAAACCATTATGTGCACATTTTTAAGTTGTGTGATATTTGTCATAATAATTATATGCCTCTTAGATGTCTATTAAAATCCTAAAGTGATCATTTAGATGCAAAATCTCTGATAGAATACTATTATATTTTTCATACTAAATTAACATCATGGGCTTGTAATGGATGTTTTAATTATGCACTGATGTTATCTGCAATATTTTGAACATAAAATTTGACATTGTGTAGCATTCATTAAACTCACTCAGTCCTTCTCAGTCAATATTAGAGGTTTCTGATCATCTGTGCTTTAAATTATTATAAAAGTTACACATCTACAATAAATCCTACCATTATGTGTTATGTTAAGCAACCTATCATTATATATCTTATGTACAACATAATTGCCAAACAAATTTCTTATCATTAGTCATTTCAAATTGCCATTGAAAAGCACACACCGGAAGTCCCTTACTCAGAATTACTGTATTTAGATAGTATATCAATGCCTTCAACAATTAAAATTAAAGGATTTACATTCTCTTAGTTCTCCATCTCATTTTAACTCTGGCACTGAATTAATTTCTAACATAACTCAGTACTTCTATTTTTTAAAAAAAGTAAGCAGAAATATTATAGTGGAAACAAACAAAGATGTAGGAAGAATGAATGAGAAATAAAACCAGTAAGTGAGTAGATCTGTAAAATAAAAAGACAGACATGGGATAATATAAGCACTTACCAGTAATTTTTCCATTGGCTTCTAATGGAGGCTGCCAGCTAACAATGACAGCTCGAGGCTTCCCTTCCCGAGTAATGACTGTCAAATCCTTGGGAGCAGAGGTTGGTGCTTTAAAGAATGGAAATAATAGAAAACAAACAGTAATCAGCTACATACTTGTTTTCCTTAAAATGCTATATCAGTCAAACTACTCATTCTGCATTTATTTCTTTTCTTAGATCCTCTGATGCTTTACAAAAATATTCTTAGGTTGAGAACTAAAAAACTAGAGTTTTAAAGGAAACTATTGTGTGGTCCCATTTGGTTATAAGTACTTCTGGAAATGTGGATACTTTTAATTCCATTCCATTCTATTCCACTTTGGTACTTATCTTTCACCCATCATTGTGGTATCTAAAGTCCTATTACGTATGTTAGGTATGACACTAGGCATGACACTATTTAATATCAATACAACTGAAAATACCATATTACAAAGATTTTTTAGGTGCCTACCACCATTTACAGAATGAAATGAAATGCAATCATGCATAATATGAGACATTCTGGATATTATAGCAAAGTTCTGTCAGTATTGTATATTAACAATACAAAAGGAGTCCTAAATATAGCAATATAATGCATTAAAGATAGCAGGCCAGATCTGTGACCATATTGTGTCTTCTTTATGCTGTGTGTCTATTGCATGTTTGTCACAAAATCTTGCAAAGTGGCCTAGGGATGACCATTAATGGCATCATCTTGTGGAGTACAACAGAGTAGAGAAAGGGGGGAATATTAGTGTAAAAGAGCGTGATCAAGACTGTACTGAGCTCTACTGTTCTGGAGTTTGCTGTTCACTGTCTTGCAAGCATGACTAAATACAGCAGTGTAGATGTGGTAACATGGGATGTGATGTGGGCTAGCAATACAAGTGGTATACAGAATCCCTGGTGTGCTCATAGAGTAATGCTGAAGATCATGCATCTTTCCTAGAATCATGGACTCTAAGGCCCAAAGGGACCACTGAGGTCATATAGTCTGACTTCCTGACTTCCATGGTCCATAGAGCTTCCCCAAAATAAGTCCTAAAGCCTATCATTTAGAAAAACAGCCAACCTTGATTTAAAAATTGTCAGTGATGGAGAATCTACCATGACTCTTGGTAAATTGTTCCAACAGTTAACAAGTTATGCCTTATTTCTAGTCTACAATTGTCTAGCTTTAACTTCCAACCACTGGACTTTGTTGTATCTTTCTCTGCTAGATTGAAGAGCTCATTATAAAATAGTAGTTCCCCATACAGACACTTGCAGATCGTAACCACATCACTCCTTAACTGCCTTTTTGTTGAGCTAACAAGATTGAGCTCTTTGGGTATGTCTACACTTGAACCTTAAGTCGACTTAACAATGCTTAAGTCGACCTACAGAATGCTGTGTCCACACTGGGTGCTTCCTTAAATCGACTTAAGTGCTTCCTTAAGTTGACTTAATTACTTCACCTCTGAAGGTCGACTTAATGCCTAAGTCTACCTTGTTAGGTCTACTTAAAGCCAGTGTGGACGGGAAATAGCCCTAAGTCTATCTAACTGGAGTCAGGCTGGAGAGAAGGGGAGAGCCATGGCTGGGGAAAATTGGGCTGGGGTGAGCTGGGGCTGGGGAAGATTGGGTTGGGGGGAAAGGGGTGGGCCGGGGCCAGGGAGATGGGCGTGGGTGAAGGGGAGAGCCGTGGCTGGGGAGAAGGGGAGCCACAGTTGGGGGATCAGGCTGGGGAGAAGGGACACAGCGGGGATTCGGAGCTGGGGAGAAGAAAAGCAGCGGGGATCAGGGGCTGGGGAGAGATGGCAGGGATCAGGGGCCAGGGAGAAGAGACACAGGGGGGATCGGGGACTGGGGAGAAGGAAGAGACGCAGTGGGGATTGGGGGCTGAAGAGAAGAAAGAGACACAGCAGGTATCAGGGGCTGGGGAGAAGAGACACAGGGGCGATTGGGGGCTAGGGAGAAGAGACAGAGGGGGGATCAGGGGCTGGGGAAAACAAAGAGATGTGGGGATTGGGCTGCGCGATGTGCATGGGTATGCAGCAGCTCCTGTACTGCCGCGTACCTGCAGCTTAGAGAGAACATAGCTCCAGGCCTCCACAACACTCCTCCGTCTACCGAGCACCTGCCAATGTGGATGCAGGCAGTCGACTGGAGTGTTTAGCGTGGACTCTCTAAGTCGACTTAACAAGGTTGACTTTAAGTTGACCTAAAGTTGACCTTGTTAAGTCGACTTAACAGACCCTGTAGTGTAGACATAGCCTTTGAGTCCAGCACTGTAAAACACATTTTTAATCCTTAATCATTCTGGTTGCTCTTCTCTGAATTCTCTCTACTTTATCATCACCCTCCTTGTATTGTGGGCACCAGAAATGGACACAGTATTCCCACAGCAGAAACACCAGTGCCAAATATAGAGGTGAAATTTTTTTTTAAATCTACATTTACTCAAGATTTCCCTAATATGCCTCTCAGGAACATACTAGCTCTTTTGGCAACAAAATCACACTTACGTATAGCTGATTATCCACCACAACCCCAAACTCTTTTTCAAGGTCACTCTCTCCCAGGATAGAGTCTGCCTTCTGGTAAGTATTGCCTATATTCTTTGTTCCTAAATATGTTCATTAACATTTAGTCTATTAAAATGCATATTGTTTGCTTGCACCCAGTTTGCCAAGTGACCCACATTGCTCTGAATCAGTGACCTGTCCTTTTAATAATTTACTATGGTCCCAATTTTTGTGTCATCTGCAAACTTTATCAGTGATTATTTTATGTTGCCATATGTTAATTAGCACCCAAGAACTGATCCCTGTGGGAGTCTATTGGAAATAGACCAACTTGGTGTCTATTCCCATTTACAGTTCCATTCTGAGACCTACATTGATCTTTTTAGCTATGCTAGAGAGGGTAAATCTAGTTTAGGTATGCTGTACATGGTGCAATCATAACTTGGCTTGCAGTATAGACATACCCTGAGAGCAGCCATACAGCTCATTGTGAAAGGCATGTTCAGAGCAGAAAAAGAACAGGACAGTGAAATGCAATGTGAGCACTACAACAACTCTAATTACCACCTCCTACCTGACTTCCACTATGTGAATATTTTAAATGTTTGAAGATCCACCTCCAAGCCACTATTTTTTAAAAATATTGTTTTTAAAACTTTGATTGGGTTGATGTTATATTGGAAAAAAATTATCCTAAATGAAAAAGTTCTTACGGAATGTCTGACCCAGAATGGAAAACATATAACAGTGCTAAAGACCATCAAACAAATGAGCAACCAGGTACTGACCAAACTCTGATCCCAAAGAAAGCATCATCAGAATACTGAATACAGGATTCAACAGAATACTGATGAGCTAATCTTATAATAAATGTGTCAGGTGGTCCTATTCAAAAACAGGATCCTAAACAACTAAGAAATGTAATTGTAAAAAGGAAGTTCATATTATAATTAATAATGATATAGATCGATAAGTAGCTGAGCCAATCATCCACCAATGTTTTGACTGAGGTCCAATGGCTGTAGGAGAAAGTAAAAGGTTAAAATAAAAAAGAGAAGTAGTAACAGTCAGGAATAAGGCTTAAGGCCTAGCAAAACAGATCAAAACAGTAGGCCTGAGTTGGATACATGGTCAAGGTGACAAGAGTTAGACTGAAAAAGTCTGACATCACAGAAATTGGCAAGAAGTAAGCTGCAGCTAAAGAGTGTAAAAGTACATGAAAAGGTAGGAGGTGTCAGGTTGGCCTAGTGCCAAGGAGATAAAGGTGATGTTTCAGTCAAACCTGGCACTTTGATGGATGGAGATGTCCATTGATGTGTGGATCTATCAAATTAATGGGTGGCATCAAAAAAAAAAAAAAAAAAAAGGAGCATGTAGATCAATCAAGGTAAATTCAAACCCCAAAAGAGGCTGAGACAGTAGGTCCAAGTAGGGTATAAAAGTAGGAGCCTCAGAGCCCAGATTTCATGCAGCTGAAGGGGGTGATGGAGAGTCCTGCTGCCAGTTGAGCTGTTCTGTTGCATTGAGAGCACAAATGTTGCCAAAAGATCTGTTGAGATAGGTCATTTGCCATTGTGCTACATTGCAATAAAGCCTAGCTTGGCACTGTTAAGGTGCTGTTATGAGCACCCCATAAACTGGCCGCCACCTCCCTTGGGATATACAGACATAGAAACTGTTTCTCTTCAGGTCACCCTTGTGATATACAGACATAGAAACTGTTTCTCCTCAGGTCACGTACAGAAACTGTTTATCAGATACTCTTCCCAGGTCACATACCAGATACTGCCCCCCAGGTCATGTAAAGAACTCATGGCTGCTAGGCTTGTGACTATCAACATACTTTATTGCACGTAGAGAACTCCTGGCTGCTAGGCTTGTGACTATCAACATGCTTTATTCGGACCCTGATTCGCCCTCAGCCAGCTCCCAAAGGGGTGGGTCATCCCCCTCGCCCATATGCTGAAGGGCAAGTCAATCATGGCTGCTCTGCCCCCCCGCGCCCCCAGGGGTGTAGAAGGCTCTGACCCGGAACCTAGAGAGCTGGTGAAAATTCCTTTGCACAAATAAGGACAGGAGGAACCGGGCAGACCCTCTCCTCAAAATTCCTGCTGCAGCGAAATCTGGCCAATCACAGCCCTCGGCAGGAAGCCATGGCCTGGGCCATAAAAGCTCCCATGCCGCATGGAGCACCGAGAGTCTCCTCGAGTTAACTGCTAGGCCTGATCACCCTGCAGTAGGAGTTCCCCCGAGAGTGCCAGCCCGAGTCGATTTCAACCTCCGCCTTGAGACGTTATGCTGTTGTTAATCACCTGCCTGATAGTCATGGTACGTATGTGAACCCGAATTACCCCCCCACATTTACTCCTCATGATTGAATGTGAATAATTCTTCTACCTCAGTTTTAACCCTAGGTATTACAATTGGTGTAGGTTTGGGGATTATTGTTATGTTTATTGTTTATGTATTGAACTCTGTCTTGTTATACTTTATCTCTGAATTATCAAAAGAGTCCAAGAGGAGGGTTTATTCTAAAGGTTTATTTCTGTGTAACTCATGATATGCTAAACTGCAAAGTAATCACCTGGGGCTATCTTGTTATCTGTGAAGCTGACTTCTGAGTTTAGTTCAGCAAGCAGTCCCACTGTTAACCCTTTGCGTCCCAAAGAGGGGACTAATAAAGTTTACTATTTTTGGCCACCACTTTAAGTTTCCAGGAGCCTTCCTTCTCCCATCCTTTACCCACTGCGGACAGGCACCTTCGTTTCTAAAAGGATCCGTGGTCGTGCTGGTTTTTTTGGCTATGTCTACACTACAAAAAGTTAGGTCGACTTTAAGTTGACCTAAAGTCGACCTTATTAGGTTGATTTAACAAAGTGGTTTCCCTGAATGGGGACTTAGTAAGTTGACCTAACTGCCCTTCGGTCGACCTAATAAAGTGGACTTAAGCGTCCACACTGTGCTTAGGTTGACCTAACCAGTCGACTTAAGGGTTAGGTCGACCTATCCAGTGGTTCTTATTAAGTCGACCTAAGCTTTCATTAAGTCGACTTAAGGAATTTCTTAAGTTGACTTAATGAAACTCTGGTGTGGACAGGAACTAAATTAGGTCAACTTAAGCCTCCTTAAGTCGACCTAACTTACAAGTGTAGACATAGCCTCTGATCATGAGTGTTGCCTCAATTTGCCTCTTGTACACAGGGTATGCCTAGGCTTAAGGTCAATGAGCTAACTAAATTCTCACTAGAGACCTAAGCCAAAGATAACCCAAAGTGTTAATCAAAAGGAACACCTCTGTTTAGAATCATCAGACTAACTGAGTCCCTCCTTAGAGATCTGACACAGGGGTAATCCTGAGGGAACACGCATACAGAGACTCGCGCACGCAGCCAAACATACATCCATATCAGATGCATAACAACATTAATAAGAATAACTTCCACCCGGCATACCACAATGGCTGTTAACTAAACATAATTATTCCACTGGGTTTCTTTACAGATCTGCCTGGCCATATTAGGATTTTTCATTTGGGTGTCCAATATCAGGCACACAATGCACAATCCTAATCCTTCAAAAAATCTCTTAACCTATACATATTTATAACATGATACGCCTGTGTACTGACAATAACCTCTAATAGGCTGTGCTTCATAAGAAACACACTGGGTCCCACCCCGGGCAGCAAGCCCCTGAGCGGTCCAGGGGAGACGGGAGCATGGAGCTGCCTTCTGCCCCGGATCACTCGGCTCCATTCAAGCAATACTTTTCTTTGGAGTCTGAAATAGCCATCATAGTTGCATCTGAAGCCAGCAGCTACATACAATACTAAATGTCTAATATCTGTTCAATAACATAATAATTCTAATAATAGGGGAAGATTAATGGTGATTAGTAGAGGCTGAATAAAGAAAGAGGTATAAAACAATGGGAGCATCGTTCAAGGAGCCGCATCTACACAGACAAGGACACTTATATGAGACAGTAAGTTCTACAGATGGAAAGTTTGTATCTGCATCATAAAGAAATTGCTCAACTTTGCTGTAATTTTATTTAATTTTGTAGCAGCCATCACAGCTGCTGTAACTCTGACTTAGGATCTTAAATCCATCTATGCACTATCCATATATAGATACCTTAATAGCCTGTTGAACTGCACATGTACAATGTATGGAATAGACCATGGACCTTTGGTTTCAGAAGCATATCTTGAGCCAAAAAAGAATCCCTATTAGTAGGTAGTAGTCTTTGGTCCCTTCCCAGAACCACTAGAGGGGTAGGACATGATCACACACACTTGAGCCAGTACAAATAGTTTTTTACAAATTAATAAACAAGAGTAAAAAAAGCTATCATCCAACTCATAGGAGACTATCTCCATTATTGTTCTCATCTGATTTATGGTTTCTTTGAAAACTGATTCAGTCACATTAGTGAAAAAGATCTTTAAAACTCACTGTATTTATGATCCATATAATTGCAAACACGCCATTTACTTAGTGCTTAATTTGTGCCAGGGCTTCCCAGGGCTGAGCTCTGATGTCTCTAGGCTTGTCTGTTCATAGTCCTTGCATCTCTTGGCTAGCTACCTCAGTTATGAAACTAAAATAAAAATGGCTTGAACCACAGCACCTCTTTCATTAGAAATTAAGCATGGCATTTTCTAAATTCTGACATCTTGGTTTTGAGTAACTTCTGAGGAGAATTAAATGTCTGCTCTGTTTCGTTACTCATAAAAAAAAAATGAAGCTTTTCATATATACTGTTGATTTGTCTATCTGGCATGAATTTGAGGTTACCAAGTATATAGCAGTAGTTTAGTGATTACAAAATAATTAGCAAGTTCCAGATTTTAAAAATTCTTAAATATATTTTATTAATATGTACATCTTGAAACAAAACCTCTTTTTAAAACTACCAAAATATCAACATACCTGCTTCATATGTTGTGGCATGCGCTGTCATGCTCCACGTGCTTGACCTTCGACCTTTGGTTACCATGACAGAGAATTCATACATAGTGTTTGGCTTAAGGCCTATTACACTATGGCTCAAAGCTGTTGTATCTGCTGACTACAAAAGCAGGGGAAAAAGAGGAAAACAAGTATATGTTTAAGCAAGTAAGACTTGAAAAAAGCAGTCATAGAAAAATAATTTACACATTCCCCTTTCCCATATAACAGAAAAATGGAAGAGCATAATGCAGTAATACTAAATTGTTTTTGTAAGAATCCTTTTCTTAGTGCAGAGATTGCCTTGGCACTGCAGCATGTATTGTAGTGGAACTTTTCTTAGCACCATAATTTAAATAGTTAACTGACATTGGAAAATTCTCCTCCCCCCACTCCTTTTCTGCACAAAGCAATTTCTGATGCAGTCTTTCAGATGCAAGAAGGGTAAAAATGGAAGGTGGCACTCTGTCCTCAATTTGCACCCTTATGAGGAAAAAGCAGAAATATTTGCACAAGTTAAAGAAACACATTACTGGGCTGCTTTGCTTTACGCCACAATTTAAATGTTATATCTAAAAGAATATTTTACTTAAAATTTGTTACCCTTTCATAATATGTTCCTTCCCCACCCCAAGAATGTTTAATGATCTTTCATATGTATAAAATCCATATTTTCTCACCAGAATGGCTGTAACTAAGGGATTCTTGTCTTTTCATGTTCTTGGATAAATATGTACTTAATTTCTTATAACTGTTCTAGCTTTAAGTCTTATATTCTTGCTTGTTTAAATAGGTATTTTGTTTATATGTTATATTTTAAATTTGCATTATCTGTGTGGTTTGCAGTATGTTACAAACAAGTATATAAACTCATATTGAAATGCATATTACATTTTCAGAATGTAGATTTACCTAATTTAGCTTTTGCCTCAGCCTGTTCTAAGGAACGACTTAAGAGAGACGGCAGGCTTTTATCACAGAAGTGGAGCCAGAGGAAAATTGCAGGATAAAACTGGTGAAAATGGAATGGAATCTAATCTGTATTTTCAGAGCATTATGGGGCCCCATGTATAGGAGCCAATCCTCTGAATTGTTGAGGACTTCCAGTGAGATGTTGAGCTTCTTCTGTGCAGAATGCCAACAATGAGCGTTGAGGGCATGCCAGATCCAGGATAACTTGTGATTACTTTTCACAGAACTGAGGTGCAAACCTGGAACTCATGTGATATATCTGATGGCTTAAGATATACCAAATGATGCCTGAACCACTGGAACAGGTGGGTGAAATTTATGCCCAGATATGCAAAACATCTGATCTACATTGTAAGAATAGATCTTCTTTCACTGTTCAGTGTGATGTGTCTGGAACAATGCAGAGCTCTAGTATTCACCAGTAAAATGTCACCCTCATGGTAACATTAAGCATCGGCTCAAATGATGAAAGTTATATCAATCAACCCTTTAAAAATGCTACAGTAAGCTTCCAAAACAGTGCAAAATACTGATACTATTTATAAGGAAATAAGGAGAAATTCACTTCTGAGACATATTTCTGTCAATAATAGTATACCATATAAGTTTCTAGAGAGCTCACACAGGCTATGTCTACACTTGGCCAAATAAGTCGACTTAGCATGTCTACTCTCAAAAATTAAGTTGATTTAAAGGGGACCCTGCCAAATTGATTTAGAGCGTCCACACTGGATGCCTAAGTCGACTTCTAGAGACTAGGTGGACCTGGGACTGGTCCACAGTGGTGGGGGGAACCTCTTGCCAAGTGCCAGGGGGCTCAGCATTTGCCCCCATTGTACCTGGATACAATGGGGGCTGAGCAGGAAAGGGACACTGGCAGGGCATAGGAGCAGAGTGGGCAGGGCTCTGTCCTGCCCTGTGGGGGTGGGGCGGGGATGCCAGGCTCTGCCTGTACCAGCCACTCTGGCAGGGAGGGCAGTGGGGGAGCCCTGGAGCCCTTTAAGTCGACTTAAAGTCGACTTAGGGCTAATCTGTGTCTACTGGCTAAGTCAACTTAATAAAGTCAATTTAGCCAGTAAAGTCGACTTTATACTAGGTTTTATAAAGTTGACTTTAATTTTCCTTAAGTCGACTTAAGCTGCTGTTTAAGTCAATTTAAGGAAAATGTAGTGTAGACGCAGATTAAATTAAGTTGACTTAAGCAAGCTTCAGTCAACTTAATTTGTAAGTGTAGACGCACCCACTGAGACTCTGCATAGCAGTTAACAAAGGAGCTTCTGTACCCCAAACCAGGTTCTGTCATTTTTATACTCACTGGGACAAATCTTAGCCCTATCCAAGTCAATGTGAGATCTAAACTTGTCTTCTTTGATACTAATATTTCTCCCATTGAGTAATACCCTGTGAGGAATCTTAGTGAAATCAGTGTCAATTCATTGAGATATAACCTGATTATGGGAAAGACTGGCAAAATGTGGTTTTCACTGTGGTGAGAAGCAATGCTCACCACAGACATAAGTGGGACCATCTGTGGAGTAAGATACTCCATGACACAGCATGAGTGAGGGGAACTGAATCTTATGGATAGCACTTTAGAAATTAATTACATTTCTAGAATTGCCATGCCAATGATAGTGGATGAAAGATGACCAATGGGGAGGCCAAAGACTCAGTACACAGGGTCTAGATATCAGCGGATATTAGGGAGACCCATTTGCATGACAGTTAGGCATACAATCGTGAGTTCTGGAAAAAGGCCATAAAAGCTGCCAACTCCAAATAGAAAAGACGACAAAAAAGACCACTGTAGACATTAAACTTCCCTTTTTTTTCCAAATTGCTCAGGTGTTGCACATGCCCAGGATAAGGGGACAGGAATAAAACAAAATGTTTGAGAAACAGGCTGGGTTTGAACCTTTCTTTGTACAAATTAGGCTTTGAGTGAAAATACATTTAATGTGACTTTTTTATTAAAAATAAAGTTGCAAGATTGCTAGTAATTCTTGCATCTGACTGACCTGGGAACAACAAAAGAACAGAATAATGTGACAGATAGCACAACTGTATACAGCATCTTTGGAGGAAACATTGTACTAAATTTATGTATCACGGCAGGCCAACAATTGTATAATTTCACTGCATTCTACTCCAACCAGTAAACCCCCGATTCTCTAAAGAATCGCAAATTGAAAAATGGTAATCACCGCTGGGTGGGAGGGAGGGCGGGCAGCCGTGCGCTCCCGGGGCC
>ML685782.1:2648177-2679649 GCA_007922175.1 Pelusios castaneus
CCCAAGCCTGAGCCTGCCTGTCCCACCCTGGGGGCGGGGAGGGCCAGCCCAGAGGCCGGGTGCAGGCCGGGTGTGCCGCGGCCCCGGGTGTTGGAGGGAGCAGTGGGGCCTGCCGGGCTGCGTGGGGGTCCCTCACTGCTGCGCGGGGGGTGTGATGGCCGTTGCGCGGCCGCGCGCCCGCGCAGCTTAGAGGGAACACTGGTGACCAGGAGATGGTTGAGTTCAGGATCCTGAAAAAAGGAAGGAGAGCAGCATAATATGAGCCCTAGACATCAGAAAAGCAGACTTTGTCTCCTTCAGGAAAATGATGGGCATGATTTACTGGACAACTAATAAGCGTGGGATAGGAGTCTAGGAGGGCTGGCTGCATTTTAAAGAAACCTTATTGAGGGTGGAGGAACAAAATATCCTGGTGTGAAGAAAAAAATAGCAAATATGCCAGGCAACTAGCTTGGCTTAACAGAGAACTCTTTGGTGAGCTTAAAAAAGAAATGGAAGTTTACAAGAAGTGGAAGCTTGGATAGAGGATTTAGGAGGAATATATATGCTCAAGCATGCAGAGGTGAAATCAGGAAGGCCAAAGCACAACTGGAGTGGCAGCTAGCAAAGAATATGAAGGGGAACAAGATGGGTTTCTATGGGTATGTTAGCAACCAGAAGGTCAGGGAAAGTGTTGGACCCTTACTGAATGAAGTAGGCAACCTAATGATAGATGATGTGGAAAAAGCTGAAGTACCTAATTTTTTGCCTCTGTCATCACAGACAAGGTCATCTCCTAGACTACAGCACTGGGCAGCAGAGTGTGGGAAGGAGGCGAACAGCCATCTGTGTTGAAAGAACAGGTTCAGTACTATTTAGAAAAGCTAGACATGCACAAATCCATGGGGCTGGATGCAATGCATATGAGGGTGCTGAAGGAATTGGCTGAAATTATTACAAATTCATTGGCCATTATCTTTGAAAACTCAGGACAATTGGGGGAGGGGTCTGGACATTTGGATAAAGGCGTATATAGTGCCCATCTTTTTAAAAAAGGGAAGGAGGATCCAGGGAACTACAGACCAGTCAGTCTCACCTTAATCCTCATAAAAATCATGAAGGAATCCATTTTGAAGCAGTTGGAGGAGATGACAGTGATCAGGAAGAGTCAGCATGAATTCATCAGGGCAAGTCATGTCCAACCAATCTGACTGCTTTTTGTGATGAGATGACTGGTTCTGTGGATGTGGGGAAAGTGGTGGATGTGATATGCCTTGACTTTTGCAAAGGTTTTGATGTGGTCTCCCATGGTATTCTTGCCATCAAGATAAAGAAGTCTGGGTTGGATGAATGGTCTATAAGGTGAATAGAAAGATGTCTGGATCATCACGCTAAATGGGTAGAGATCAATGGCTCAATATCTAGTTGGCAACCAGTTTAAAACAGTGCGTTCCATCAGTTGGTTCTGGGGCTAGTTCTGTTCAACTTCTTCATTAATGATCTGGATGATGGGGTGGATTGCACTGTCAACAAATTCGTGGACGGCACTAAGCTGAGGTGAAGCTAGTAGATAGCTGAAAGGTAGGGATAGGATTTAGAGTGACCTAGACAAATAGGAGATTTGGGCCAAAAGAAATCTGATGAGTTTCAACAAGGGAAATTGCAGGATCCTGAATTTAGGATGGAATAATTCCATGCTCTGCTACAGATTAGGGACAGCAGTTCTGCAGAAAAGGACCTGGGAGTTACAGTGGACAAGAAGCTGGATATAAGTCAACAGTGTGATCTTATTGCCAAGAAGGCTAATGGCATATTGGGTTGCATTAGTAGGACATTGCCAGCAGACTGAGGGACGGGATTATTCCCCTCTATTTGACACTGGTGACGCCACATCTGGAGCATTGTGTCCAGTTTTGGGCCTCTCATTACAGAAAGGATGTGGGTAAAATGGAGAGAGTCCAGAGGAGGGCAACAAAAATGATAAAGGGGCTGGGACACATGATTTATGATGATTTATGATGAGACGGTGAGGGAACTGAGCTTATTTAGGTTGCAAAAGAGAAGAGTGAGGAGGGATTAGGTAACAGCCTTCAACTTCTTGAAAAGGGTTCCAGAGAGGATGGAGCTAGGCTATTCTCAGTGGTGGCAGATGACAGAACAAGGAGAAATGGTCTCAAGTTACAGTGGGGAAGGTCTAGATTTGATATTAGTAAAATCTTCTTCATTAGGAGGGTGGTAAAACACTGGAATAGGTTACCTAGGAAGGTTGTGGAATCTCTATCCTTAGTGATTTTTAAGGACGGGCTTGACAAAGCCCTGACTGGGATGACTTAGTTGGGGTTGGTCCTGCTCTGAGCAGGGGGTTGAATTACATGACCTTCTGATCTCCTTTTCAACCCTAATCTTCTATGATTCTATGGACTCCCCACCTTAAGTTTATCCATCAGACTTGGTTATCCACAGAATTTATTTATCATGATTTAAGCCTTTGTTTCTAGTCTTGACCATTCCTAGGGTTCCTTCTCTATATCCCTGTGTTATATATAATAAGTTGTTTCCTCGGAGAATTCTCCATATCCATTTGAACAGTTACCCAAGAAAAAGCAGGATGCTGAGATCGAGAGTGTTTCTGTTAAATACAGTTAGCTTGTTAAATTCACTTTATCCAGGATTATATTTATATTTGTTGTTTGGCACCTGCAATTTTCCACTGGGCCAGCATTGATTAACGTATAGTGACAACACAGGCAACTCCATAATTTTCTTAAAGGTCACAAGAATACTTTGCTTTTTGAAGCCTTGTTATTCATATAGGAACTCAATTAGTGAAACTATGGACCATTCTACCATATTCCATATTTTACTGGGAATGGGAATAAATTTCTTAGTGGGTATAATTCATCAAACTACAAAACTATGCTATTTCAGAAGACTTAATTCTTCTTCACTGGAGCTTAGAACACTGCCAACAAGCCCCATGTGTGTGCTTTGTGAACATAGGAGAATATGGTTATCTTAGGGTTTAACAGCATGCCCATCATAGTGCTATCTGAAGTTGAGATAGCTATGATAGTATTTGTAAGAGTGTTCATTTCATGATATACTTGAAAAGATGTTGAAGACATACTGTTATATAGCTAAGCAGCTGTTAACTAGTTTAAGACATTTAAAACCATCTCCATCTGTAGCTGAAAGACAAATGGCCTGATTCACCTCTCACTTACACTAGTGTAATGCAAAAGCATTGATGCTGAAGTCAGTGTTTACACCAGTGCAAAACCGGTGTAAGCAAAAGTAAAATCAGGACCACTGAATGAAATTCTGGCAGATGTATAACAGACATGATGGGAAAAATCATGTCCAGCAGGCGGAGAAAGAAAAAAAAGTTTCCCACCATTATTTTGTCTCCTTTCATAATCAATTGACACAATAATATAACTCAAAGTCCAAGAACCAGATTTTAAAAGACATTTATGTACCAAAAGGTGCAGATAATTCTCTAGTGGAAATTTTGAAAGCATCTTGGTCCCTAACTCCAGAAACACCTTTAAAAAGCCAGCCCTAAGTCCAGACATTTCTTTTTACAATTTGCTTCACTCAACAGTGGCCCTGTACTCCTAATAATAACAATCTGTACTAAAGAGTTATGCCTGCGGTGATGACCAGCCAGTTATAGATGCACATATTTGCAGTCTGTGTGTGCAATTATTGGAATCAATTGCATGTTGATAAACAATATAGCCCCATATGGCAAGAAAAGTTAACCAGTAATTATGAGACGACATGACAGGAACGGTGAAGCATGTTCACCATGAGTGATTTGGACATTATATAAGATGCAATATATAAATTGACTATAGTCTGTAAAGGGACAGAGTTTATTTTATCTGGTTAGTGACCGCCACTGTGCGTGGTATACAATTGCCAAGCATTATTATTGTTGTTATTAATTTCTTTCCTATCACACAAACCTTTTAATACGGTTTTGTTAGCATAAGTGTTTGAAAATACCTTTCATTTATAGGCAGTAGAATAATCATGCTATTATAGGCAACTTCAAACTGAGAAGTTTCCTGCTCACCTGGCCCTTTTTGCGTGCTGTTGCTAATATCATATGGCTGGAAATTGGAATCTCAGGTTCATTCTTGGGCATTACGGAGTCTTCAAACTAGTGCCATTATGCTATACAATCAATGACTAACTTATATATGGTATGTAAAAGATAAAACTCAAACATTTTAACATTTAGATTTTTAGTGTGGAATTTTCAGGCCAATAGATACTCTGAATATACATAGTAGATATTTGTGACCTTACTAGATACTTGCTATTCAGGACAAATCTCCCATTGACTATATTGGGAGTTTTCCTGAGGAAAGTACAGAATAGATAGAATCACATTATTGTAAAATAAAATATGAAAACAAGAAACAGCAGATCTTTAATTCATATCCTATTATAACTTCACCTTGTATTTAGCACTTGTAGAATAGCTGGTTCTCCAACGGACAGTGTAAAACCGAACCTCAGTAGTCTTTTGATTCTTTGGGACAGAGTTATCTGCCCAGCTGACCCTCACAGCATCATGGGTAAGTGCAACAGCCTGGACACCTACTGGTGGGAGCATGGGGGTGGAGATATCTGGGACTGAGGTAGGGAAATCATCAAGCAAAGGATAAAAATCAACTTCTAATGGATCAATGGGATCTGGGTCAAAAACCAAATGAGCATTAAAAAGAAAATGAATAGCAGTGAAGAAAACAAAACAATCACCAGTGGATACACATCACAATGGGTTAAATGATGAGAGGGGGACAGGAGGAGAACAGAAAGAGAGGCATTAATTGAAAAGGATAATAATATATAGACAACATTTCACTTACATTACTATAATAAAGTTAACTAGCAACAAATGTTATTTTGCATTTGTTCAAATACACCCATAATTTTTTTTTTCCCCTTGGCTCTAAAATGAAGTTGAAATGCATTGTTTCTCTGTAAAATGATTTACCATGCAGTAAAAAAAAAACAAAAAAAAAATACATAAATGATGCATTATTAAAAACACGTACAAAATAGTGTCATTCTGAAAGACACTTTGATGTGTATAGGAGTTACCTATGCTTTTTTCCTTCCTTCTGCCTCTCTCTCTCTGCAGCTTCTTTTGTTCTTTTAATGCTATTCAAAGGAGCATTTCTACATCTGCTTAAATATGTGTCAGACTAAAGAGAACATAATTTTAATGTTAAAATGGAGGCCCACATTTGTTGATTTAATAATGCCAGCATGATAAATGTGGGCATCCAGGTATGGATATGTGAATTGTTGTTTTCATCTCTGAATGGGTTGCCTCCTTGAGGCATAAGCATAATTTTATGCATTTGGTGATCACGCTTCCTTGAGACAGATCAATAGACTGAACATAATGGTATGCAGTGGTAGGTGAAGTTAGCATAATACAGAGACAATCTGTGGTAGGCTTTCTTACACAAAAAGGGTTGTTTGCATTTCCAAAAATGCAGCTCCACGTTGGAAAGCCATACTTGCAGATAGTCAATGTAATCAAGATCACTATGGGCCTGATTCTTCTCCCATTTCACTGTAACTGAATTGACTTCAACAGAATTAACCCTAATTTATAACTATGTGACAGGAGAACTGGATTGCATGTCTTTTTTTAAACCCTGAGTTCACAGTCATTATGTCAAAATATTACCTTTATATATATATATATATATATATATATATATATATATATATATATATGCAATTTAGAAACAAAATTATGGTTTTACCAACCAAAAATTTCAAACTGCAGTAATTATGACACAGTATACTCATACCTGCAATCTTTTTTTTTCTAAAATAACAGACTATGTAATTAAGCAAAGCACAAATTAATCTGACATTTCCCAATTGATAATTACTTCAGTTTGTCAGATCTATATAAACAAGGAGTTCTGCGGCACTTTGAAAGACTAACTTATTTATTTAGAGCATGAGTTTCCGTAGGAGAAAATCGCACTTTGTCAGATCTTCAAGCATCCGATAAAGTGGGATCTTTTCCCACGAAAGCTCACGCAATAAATAAATTTGTTAGTTTTTCAAAGTGCCACAGGAGTCCTTGTTTGTTTTGCTGAACTAGACTAACATGGCTCCCCCTTTGGAACTTGTGAGCTCTATATGTATTTCAAACGTCTCCATTCTGTGATCACATATTTTTCTAATTTTGTAATTAATTATTTAGGACTTCAGCAGGCCGCAGCCTTTAGAATAAAAAATAAAGGAGAAAAGCATGTTTAAAATTCATGATGAGCAACTAGATGAACCTTTTGTTGTCATTATTGCTGCTTCGTTCATCATCAGCTTCTTTAGGAAGCTTGAATATAGCTGGTTGGGGAAATAAAGCAATCTGGTTGTTCATCTATGGTTCCAAAATTCATGCAGACATTCTGCATAGCAGGTTGGACTGAAACTTCTTTGCCTATTCACAAAGAATATTGCTGCTCTGAAGGTTTCAATTTCCAAGCCCAAAATGAAATGTTCAAAGAGATTTGTCTATAAGCTGTGAAATAATGAACATTCATCATTTTTGTTTCTTTTTTGCTTACATAATTCATGTTGTAAGGTAAAATGCATATTTTGGAAAATAAAACACTGCCTCTTTCTTCTTTGCCCATAGCAACACATTGAAATCTGAAGGTCTGATGTACAGAGGATTATGAAGAAATAGTAGGTCTAGCAAAATAAATGTTGAGTTTCAGTGAGTCAAGATAATTCAGTTCTTGAAATATGCCATCACTGAGCTGAGAAACAACAGCATTTCTATAATCCTTTGGTGTCTGAAAATAGGTCCCCTCTAAAAACGGACTTATTTTCTTCTGTTCATGTTTGGACATTTGTCATTTAGAAATTGCATACTCTTGATAAAAAAAAAGTTCCTGCTTATTTGAATTCTTATTTTGCTTGTCACATCATATGAGATTATATGTAATATACACACACAAAGTTCTATATCTGTCTATTCATAGATGATTCTTGTATGCTGAAATAAATACAATAGTTAAATTTCCTTTTTCACTCAGGGCAAGTCAGTTCAACAGCCACTCAGGGAGTTCAGCTAGAAAGATTCTCGCTTTGGTGAACGTAGTTTTTGAAATGTTCTTCCACGAATAACCCTGTCATACTTCAGAAGCTGCATCCAGAGGGGTAAGAGATTAGATAGGAAGCTCCTTGTTAGAGCTGCTCTTAGTAATAAAAGAGAAGCTGCAAAGTGGCATATTTGTACAGAGTCCTTGGGTCAATTCACAGAAGTAGAACTCAAATTTTAATACCTTTTTTCACATCAGGATAACGTTTCATTTATGGGAGGTCAGATACATACCTACATACATTTAAAAAAAGATAAAAAGAAACAAAAATATCCCCACAGGCCACACATAGATAATTCTTCATCTAGCATCAACATGGAACAAAAGTCTTGCAAAAAACCCACATGGATTTTGAACCAAGTTAATCAAATACAAGTTTCAAATGACACATATATAATCTGGCACATTCAGGAGGAAGAATTGACCCTTTTTGTTACCACATCAGAAGTAACATTACAAATGTTGAAGCCATTCACTCACTTGTACCTATTACACCTGGATATGGTTTCTTACAGTTGCCTTTGCTTTTACATTGAATCTCCCCCCATACCCAACCACCTTTGGGACTTTCCAAGATTTTTTAGGGGAATACTTCACAAAAACATATGGACAAAGGATGGTTTTCCACTTGGAGCCACAGTTCTACCATTTGATTTAATTTTTCCTAATGGGTCACCCTAGTCAGTCTGTCAATGGTCCTTTTGCTCTCCGTGACATACGCTTCCTTCCTGTAAGGAAGTTCTTAACATGGTGGGTGAAACACAAGGAAAAACTACCAAATGATGGTGGTGCTCCAGTAGAAAATCATTTTTGTTCTCAAATTTGTTCTTTCTGTTAACTGATCTCTCCACTCTCATCCACAGCCTTAAAAAAACATACATCACAAAAGTCAGATTGGATCAGAGGATCCACAACTTAATGGCACTCTGTTCTTTGTACCAAGAATACATCTATGAAGAAAAATGTTGCATGTTAATGGAGTAGCCCAATTAATATTGGGCATTCTGTTTTGTGTGAGTTTATATTGTCATTAATTATTCACAATACTTTCCTTTATCTTATCTGAGACCTGGCTAACTAACCCTATCTATGTCTGTGACTGTTCCTGGCTTTAACTAATTAATTTCAATTTATCAAAAATTATAAGAGATACAGAAAATAATTAAATTCTGTGCTTGATTTGTGACAGGAGCCACAATTTTAACCTGATCTTCAGATATTCAAATTGCTCTGGGATTCATACTGCTCTCAAGCCAACTCAATCAAACTACTAACGGATGTGCAAGCATTACATTATTTTATATCAGCTAATGAAAATGAACTGAAGTAGCATATATTTCATGAAAGTGTAATTAATTCATTATCTTATAGCCATGTCATTCAACCATTTAAAATGAAGTGGAAAAATAATCTGATTTATTCTAGCAGAAACTTGGATGTAGAAGAGCACTTTTTTTTTTAATTGGCTTCCCAAAAAAGTTTTGTCTAACATGCATGTATGTAAGGCTAATGATAACTGATATGGAACAAAATAGGAATCAACATTTCCAACTCACCTGTTAGTGATCTAGTGGTGGCACTTTCATAGAGCGGGACTCCTTCACCCACGTTGTTAAAGGCTTTTAAGGAAATTACATAATGGGAACTTGGCTCTGTAGGCGAAAGACACATTGTTAAAATCAACGCTCTGAATCAGACTGGTTTAACATTTTCAAGAAAAATAAATACAATATGTTAAATGCATGCCTGTTCAAACTAAACCAACAGTTAGCAGAGCAACTTACACAGTGGTCATGTTTTTGGTTCCATTCCAATCAGGAGTGGTTTGTTAATTCAGGCCAAACCTTCCAGTCCATTCTCATTCTTTAATCCAAGTCACCCATTTAAATCCTTGAAAGTTTTGCCTGATTAAGGACTGCAAGATCAGCCTTATATTTTATAGGAAGTAACTACTGATGTACAACTCTGTATGGAGGGTAGGAATCCTGGAGTTCATTCAATAGTTCACCCTTCCCGCACATGTTGCATGGGGTCTTGCTTCATGTTGATGTGTAGCACAAATTGAGCAGCACATTTGGAACTGAATCCACTGGCCCCTCTGTAGAAGGCAAGTTGTCAGTTCAGATACTGTGGCTGTTATTCCATTTCAGAAAAGGATATATTTTTTCCCAATCCCTGATGAGGTCCCCAGCACACTGGGGAAGGATTTGGGGAAGGATTTAAGGCCAAGAATATAAGGTTTCAAACTGTATACCAGCTTTGGTTTTTGACAAGCATATTAGTTCATTTAAAATGTATTCCCCCTCCCAAGGTACCGCCATTTTGCTGGAGATTTTGTTCTGAACCAAAATTTGAATAACTCACATATTGTTATAATTGCTGCTGAGGAGTATATCTCAGTCCCTAACTTTGTGACAGAAAACAAATTGGTAATAGACATTTTAAAACTTTTGATCTTACTACTACTGTTAATTTATCAAGCCTTGAGCTATCTGAATAATACTGGCACCCTAACTAGAAGGCCAGACATTGTATATCACCCTATTGTGGGGCTAGAGAGCTGTAATTAACTAAGTGTTGTAATAATGAAAACCACTAATCATCCAGGGTCATATGTTCAAAGCTTTCCAGCTAGACTGCAAATATGGGGGACTGGAGAAAGGAAATACTGATATATAAGAATTAACTTGAGTACCTTAATGTGTTATAGTTATCATAGGAATATTCTAAATATATCCCCCAAAGATAACAAAGTAGGTCAATTTCATCATGCGTTTTGCTTCTGTTCTCAGAAGAAAATAAAACAAACCATTTTCCTGCATGTTTCCATGTGAATTACTGGCTTCATTTTCTTCAGTAGGAAAGTTGGTTATTGTGCAGGTGTGAATTTTAACGAAGAATGTGGCATGTACACATATGGGCTAAACACAGGGAATTGCTTTTTTTGAGATTCTTTATTTAACAGAAACAAATGCTTTTAAGTAAGGAACCTGAATTAATGTTACATTGCAAAGAAATTGCTGTGGAATTACATACTTCATCCAAATGAATAAGCAATGAGTTCAACATAAGAAATCTTACTATATTAAATATTGACTGAATAATAAACAACAAATAATAAACAACAACTTGTATAGTAAAGGAGTACTGTGGCACTTTTAAAGACTAACAAATGTATTCATTGCATGAGCTTTCATGGGAGAAGATCACACTTCGTCAAATGCTTTGAAGCTTTCTAGAATTCAAAGCATCTGACGAAATGGGATTTTCTCCCACAAAAGCTCCTGCGATAAATAAATTTGTTAGACTTTAAGGGAATGTTCACACTGGAGTCTTAGGTTGACTTAAGAACAGTTAAGTTGACCTAAAGACCTCTGCGTCCACATTGGGCACTTATTAAGTCGACTTAAGCGCTTCCTTAGGTCGACTTAATAACACCACCTCTGACGGTTGATTTAATGCTTAAGTTTACCTTATTAAGTCAACTTAATCCAGTGTAGACGGGGAGTGCCCTTACATTGACCTAATTGGCCTCCAGACCCCACTGCAATGTGGGACAGCTACCCACAATGCACCATTCTTCCATCGACCTAGCACCTGCCAGTCTGCATGCTGGCAATCGACTGGAGTTTTCAGTGTGAACTCTCTAAGCCGACTTAACAAGATCGACTTTAAGTCAACTTAAAGTTGACCTTGTTAAGTCGACTTAACAGAGCCTCCCGTGTAGACTACCCTAAAAGTGCCCCAGGACTCCTTGTTTGTTTTATTAACCAAGACTAACAAGGCTACCCCTTTGGATATTATGTACCGTTACTACTAACCCCGTATTTTGTAATTAAATTAATGTTTAGCAGAAATTGTGACATATTTGTTTAATATTCAGGTAGATGCTGTGTTTATTTTCAATAAGAGCTAACCTTTTAAAACTGGATCGCAAATGATGTCTTTCAGGAGGTATATCAATTTATCTAGATATTTGCTAGTTTTCCGACAGGCTACATAAACAGCACGAGCAAAGGCAGTACAAACTAAAATTTCATACAATGACTTGTTTATACTTCTCTAAATTATACTATAATTTGAAATGTAAGTACAATACAGTATATTCCAATTGATTTATTTTATGATTCTATGGTAAAAATGAAAAACTAAGCAATTGTTCAGTAATAGTGTGTAATGACGCTTTTTGTATATTCATGACATTTTGTGAGCACGTAGGTGAAAAGATTGGGTTATGCAAGACAAAACAGGCTCCTGAAAAAGGTACAGTAGTCTAGAAAGGTTGAGAGCCACTGGACTGGGTCTCATTTAAAAACATATATTTAAAAAAATGAAAAAGCAACATTTACTGTGCTTTAAAAAAGCTTGGCTTGTTTTTTATAACAAAATGAAAGCTAAGAAGTGGTAGGATTGATCTGTATGATTGCATCAGGATAAACTCAAGAAAACGGATAAAGAACTATTTTAATTTGCTCTCATAAAATAGGCTCTGCAGTCCTCCAATCATTCTAGTAACTCTTCTCTGTAACTGTTACAGTCTGAATTTCCCTTTCTTGATCATAAGATGACCAGAAATGTATGCTAAATAAAGTCTGACCAGTATCTTATGTGATATATTCATTTATCTCTACTGGAAATAGATAAATCCTAGGATGACAAGGTGGGAGAAGTAATATCTTTTTTTGGATGAATTTCTGTTTGTGAAAGAGACAAGCTTTGGAGCTAGAAAGCTATTCTTTGGTTCTGATTTCTAATGAAAATTAATACATTGTACAAGTTCTGACCTGTGGAACAGCTCTTTGTAGCTCAAAAGCTTGTCCCTCTCACTAACAGAAGTTAGTCCAAAAAAAGGTATTACCTCATCCACCTTGTTTCTCTAATATCCTGGGACCAACACATCTACCAAGACATGACAAACATCCGAGGATAATATTGGATTCTTTTTTTCACAGCCATCTCACAACGGGGGCTAATAGTCACCCTGTGACTGATCAAAACACCTGGGTCTCTATTCCTCTGTCTTTTTCACACAGCTTACAGAAGAAATTCTTCTTATTAGACCTTAACGTTGTGATATTAGAGCTCAATATCAGGGCTATAGCCTAGTCTGAAATTAGAAAACACTGCAGTAAAATCAAATATGGCTGCACAGTTAAAAGTTGCCTTTTAACTTGCACTCTTTCTATATTCCTTACAGTTGAATTGAATGTTTTCATTTCTATGTTTAATTTGGTTTTAAAATATAAATATTTAAAATGACCCTTGACAATTAAAAGTACAATCCAATCAAGTCAAAAGCACCAGTATCAAAACAGCAATCATCATACATGAGACCAAAACCAAATTTTCCCCACCTCAGTTCATAAAAAATCCTAATCTTCCAAATAAAACCTATTCCTAGTGCTCATTCCAAGCCATAATTTCAACTTTTCCCAAATGCTAACCTAATACATCAGGTCTGAAGAGTGCCCTAAAAGTCAGTACCTTTGGGATATTTAAGACTAAGATGGAGTTGGTTGCTTACCATGAAAAATGTGTTCATTTTACTGTTATCTTACAAATATGGTTTGTTGTGTCTTGCTATAAACAAGGTCATAAGCTCTTTGGAGACTAGATGTTACTGTAATACAGTTAATAAATAATATAG
This sequence comes from Pelusios castaneus, assembly GCA_007922175.1. Taxonomy (NCBI): domain Eukaryota; kingdom Metazoa; phylum Chordata; order Testudines; family Pelomedusidae; genus Pelusios; species Pelusios castaneus. Next base: position 2,660,955 of record ML685782.1, read on the forward strand.
GTGAATTACAAAGTCAAGAGCCCTCAGAAAGAGTACCCTGCCAGCAGCTGCTTTGCTCATATACCAAGGAAATGTTAACTTCAGTACCTCCATCAAACTCAATTATGACATTAAGGCACAACGGCTATGTCTACATTGGCAATTTAAATTGACTTTAGAAGGCTTAAGTCGACTTAAATTAAGCCAAATCCACACTAGGCTTTCATTAAGTCGACTTAAGAAATTCCTTAAGTCGGCTTAATGAAAGCTTAAGTCATTAAGTCGACTTAAGCCTCCTTAGGTCGACCTAACCCTTCCTTAGGTTGACCAAAGCCCAGTGTGGATGCATAAGGCCACTTTGTTAAGTTGACCTAAGGGCAGTTAGGTTAACTTAGCAAAGTGGAATAAGTTGACTTAAAGTGTTGCCACTTGTTAAGTCGACTTTAATAAGGTTGATTTTAAGTCGACTTAAAGTCGACCTTATTGAATTCGACTTAACTTTTCTAGTGTAGACATAGCCAAGGAGAATGGAGGTCTATCAAGTAGGCAACTTACAAGTCATTTTGAACTTAACATGTCAAACCAAAAATCTTGAATTCTGACCTGAAGAGCAATGTAGATTTCAGGATATTGGCGCTCATAATGAGAGAGTAAGTTGAACAAACAGGCTGCCGCATCCTGCTCTAGGTTTTTTTTTACTAGTTTGGTTTAGATGTAACCAGGGCTGGGTTTTTGGACAGGTGACCCAGGTGCCTGCCTGGGATTCTGGGCTCGGGGTGCTGTTTTTGTTGTTAGTGACGAAAGGAAAAATAGAACGCTTGAAGTGAAATGTTTCAGGCATTCTGTCTGTGGATTCATTTTCCACTAACCTGACAGAATGTTCAGAGCCTTTGTAGAATCTTGTGGAACCTTCTAGACTTTCTGACAACTATGTTTTCCTTGAACCTCCTAGAATGTTGTCAGCCATGCCTTTGTGAGTATATATGGTGTGGTGCATCACTTGTCAATCAGTCAGATTTAAGTCAGTCAGATATAAGAACATTTTTCGTAATGTGTTTGAGGATTCTGCTTATGCTGCTGGACACAACTGTGAGTGATGAGTGCTGTCTTTTGGAGGTCAGGCTCATTAAAACATATTGATGATGCCTGATGAAAACTGACATTGCTTGCTATTTTATCTCTTGAAAATGTCATTGCCCAGTTTTTGGATCTCTCTGGGTGCGTATACACTTGAAAATTAAGTCGACTTAAGCTTGCTTAAGTGTGGACGCTCTAGGTCGACTGTGTAAGTTCCCCCCAAAGTCGACTTTAATTTTAAGTGTAGACTCACTAAGTCGACTTAACTAAGTCGACTTTAACTCAACTTAGTGAAGTCGACTTAGCTAAAGTCGACTTAAAATTACAAGTGTAGACAAAGCCTCTGATGTTATGCTTTCAGTTCACATGGGCAAATATTCTAAGGCTGTCACCAACAGTGACATTGTTTAATACTAATTCACCCATTTACTAATTTTTTGCTATAAACTTAGAGGAAAATATATTTTTTTTAATTTGCTTATATATGGCATGAATAAATACAGATGTACAGATCCTAGCATGCAAATTTATCATCTTACATGACATGGATAAATCATACATGTAAACCATTCATTAAAATCATGAAATGGTCTACAACTGCAATAAAAAATAAGGTATTCAAAAGTTTAACAAATGGAGAATGGGTGTGCAAATAAGATTCTCGCCTCAGGCATCATTTGTCCAAGGGCCATCCCTGGCTGTAGCTCTATGTAGGATTTGGTACAGTGTTCTACTCTTGCGAAGACAAAGGCCTGGAGGACTGTAGTGAGGTCTGCAGAAAGGGTAGTGTTCTCCAGACAAGATGCAGCTAAAACAAAGCCATCTTGGTAACAGACATTAAGGTTAGAAGGACCAATATGATCACCTAGTCTGACCACCTGCACAATGCAGGCAATGGAACTTCACCCACCCACTCCTGTAATAAACTTCTAACCTATGACTGAGTTATTAAAGTTATCAAATCACAGTTTAAAGACTTTAAGGTGCAGAGAATCCACCAGCAAGTGAGATGTGCCCCAAGCTATAGAGGAAGGCAAAAAAACAAAAACAAAACAAACTAAAAAAAAACAAAAAACCCAGAAGCTTTGCTAATCTGCCCTGGGGGAAAATTCCTTCCAGACTCCAAATATGGGGTTCAGTTAAACCCTGAGCACATGGGCAAGATTCACCAGCGAGGCATCCAACAAAGAAGTCTCTTTAATAACTCAGAACTCATCCCTTCAAATATCCCATCTCAGGTTATCGGCATATCTACCACTAGTACCAAGGACCAGTCAATTACCATATTAAGCTGTCCTATCATATTACCAACTCCATCAATTTAGCAAGCTCAGTTTTGAAGTTAGCTAGATTTTTGCTCCCACAACTCCCCCTGGAAGGCTATTCAAAACTTGACTCCTCTGATGGTTAGAAGCTTGCATTTAATTTCAAGACTAAAATTCCTGATGGCCAATTTATATCCATTTGTTTTTGTGTCCACATTGGCATTGAACTTAAATAATTCCTCTCCCTCCCTGGTATTATCCTTCTGATGTATTTATAGAGAGCAATTGTATCACCCCTCAACCTTATTTTGGTTTGGCTAAACAAGCCAAACTCTTTGAGTCTCCATTATAAGGCAGGCTTTCCTTTCCACGGATCATTCTAATAGCTGCTTCTCTGCACCTGTTCCCAATTAAATTAATCTTTCTTAAACATGGGGGGCCAGATCTACACACAATATTCCAGATGAGTCTCATCAGCACCTTGTATAATGGTATGTATAACACCTCCCTATCCCTACTGGAAATAACTCATCTGATGCATCCTAGGACTACATTAGATTTTTTCATGACCATATCACATTGGCAGGTCATAGTCATCCTGTGATCTACCAGTACGCCTAGGTCCTTCTCCTTCTCCATCACTTTCTATTGATGTGTCCCTAGCTTATAGCAAAAATTCTTACTAGTCCCTAACTGCATGATCACTATTAAATTTCATTCTATTCCTATTATTCCAGTTTACAAGGTCATCCAGATCTTCCTGTATAATAACCCAATCCTTCTCTGCATTGGCAACATTTCCCAACTTTGCATCATCCACAAACTTCATTAGCACAGTCTCATTTTTGTGACAAAGACAGTAATAAAATACTAAAATCCAGGTAAATTAAAGCCACTACATTCTCTTTGTCCAAAAAATCTGTTATCTTCTCAAAAAAATGAGATTAGATTGGTCTAGCATGATCAACTTTTGTAAAACCATGTTATATTTTATCCCACTTACTGTTAATCTCGATAACCTTAATTACTTTCTCTTTCATTTTTTTCCCGAAGACCTTGCATATCACTGAGGTCAAACTAACAGGCCTGTAATTACCTAGATCGCTTTTTTCCCCTTTCCTAAAAACAGGAAGTATATCAGCCATTCTCCAGTCATATAGTACAACCCTTGAGTTTACAGATTCATTAAAATCCTTGCTAATGGACTTGCAATTACATGTGCTAGTTCCTTTTATATTCTTGGATGTAGATTGTCCGGGTCCCTCAGTTTAGTCCCATTAATCAGTTCAAGTTTGGCTTCTACCTCAGATGTTGTAATTTCTACCTACATATCCTCATTCTCATTTAGCCACCCTACCACTATCCACAAGCTCATCATTAGCCTCATTGAAAATGGAGGCAAAGTATTTATTTAGATATTCGACTGGGCCAAGAGTATCCTTAACCTCCACTTCATCCTCAGTGCTTAGTGGTCATACTACTTTCTTTGTTTTCTTCTTATTTATATGCTATAGAACCTTTCATTACTGGTTTTAATTCCCTTTGCAAGGTCCAACTGTACTTGACTTTTGGCCTTTCTCGCTTTATCTCTACATGTTCTGACCTCCAAGAGGTAGCTTTCCTTGCTGATCCCTCTAATCTTCCACTCCTTGTAGGATTTCTGCTTTCTCTTAATCATCTATCTGAGATGCTTACTCATCCAGCTTGGTCTACAACTCTTGCCTATGTTTTTCCTCTTTCTTGGGATTCAGGCTACATATAGTTCCTGCAACTTTGACTTGAAGTAATTCCAAGCCTTCTCCACCTTCAGATCCAAGAGTTCTTCAGTCAAATCCACCCCACCAATTAATTCCCTTCATGTGGTAATGTTAGCTCTTATGAAGTCAAAGATCCTAGTCACAGATTTATTTTTGTTTATCCTTCCATTTAGTTTGAACTGAATTAGCTCATGATCACTCAAACCAACCTTGTCCCCTACAACCAGTTCTTCTATGAGGTCCTTTCAACTTACCAATACTAAATCTAAGATGTCATCCACTCTAGTTGGTTCAATAACTGCTTGATGAAGGAATTCATCAGCTATCATACCTGGAAAATCTGGGCCCTATGATTACTCCTAGAACATGTCCTCTAGTCTATATCTGGGAACTTAAAATTCTCCCATAATCGCAGAATTCCCAGTAGTATTTACTTCATTAAAAGGCTTAAATATGTCTCTATCCATGTCCAAATCAGACCCTGGTGGTCTGTAGTGCAGCCCAAACAATGTCCCAAGGCTACCCTATGACTGTTTAACAAGACAGAGCATTCTAAAAAGGCCTCCTAACTGCAAACTTGATGAGTTGATGGGGCCTGGCCCTGATGACACTTATTACTGCTCATGGGAAGTCTGAAGCTCCGCCACTTACACAATGTCCTTAAATCCTCCTCACTAGTAAAAGATTGCTGTCATGAACTCTGCTTCACATTAAACTCTTACAGCTCTCTTCTCATCTTCCTCCTCTTTGATACAGACAGTGGGGTGGAGGTACAAGGCCCAGCTGCACACAGGAGAACTCCCTTCCAGCAGAAGAAGGCTAAATTTGACGGTCTCAGAAGAATCCTTCGAATCATTTAAGTGGCACAAAGGAGACACAATCTGAGAAACTGGCCTATATCCTTTTCCATATATTCCAGTTACCTATCACAGCCTGCCAACATCACTTCTGTAGTCTCAGGATTGAACCTTATCTACACCCCTTTGGTCCCATGATATGGAGAGAGAGAGCTGTGTGTTATCAGCATATTGAAAATACTCTATTCAAGGCCTAAAACACCCTAGCAACTCCATATATATATATATATATATATATATATATATATACAGTGGGTGATAAGGTGGATTTATCCAGGAGTTGGCCCTTGGAGCAGAAAACCAAACATTTAATATTATTTCAGAGAGAAATGTAAAATCCACCAAAGAACAGTCCAGACCACTCCCAATTGGGTCTGTGAATCAACCACATGCAATGCTCAATAGTATCCACATTTGTTGATAAAGCTACTATCATCAGCATGCTACTTGATCATTACATGATGCCAGCAAGAGATCATTATGCAATATGAGAAATGCGAACTTCAGGTTGAAAACCAGACTAACAAGAGCCACAGAAGTCTGAGGCATTAAGAGTTGTTCAGAGCACAAGTCTGAAACAAGTTTTCCCAGTACATGCAGAAACTCAATTAGCTACATCACTGTGAACTTGAACAGCGAACTCTGAGTCACTGCCTGCTTTAAGATCTTGCTCTGTGAGACACCTTAGTGCATATCTGAAGAAAGCAATCTGTAAAATAAGGAGGAATTTTTGCACAATGTGAGGGACTCAGATCTGTCCTTGGAAAAAACATCCAGAATTCAGTAAGCTACACTACGCAGAATACATCTACTCTTTGAGATTGATATGGTGAAGGTCATGCAGACGTGGTCAAGCACGCAAAGGAAATTCACTGCATTATTTGTAGGAATATAGTAGTAGATGTGATTCCCTGGAGCGCTGGAAAGCCAAGGGAGAGATTCTGCCTTCTTGAAGCAGGAACCTTCATGGCCCATGAGGCAATGTGGGTGTGCAGCAGCAGCACCAACCAAACACATTGAACTTGACGAATTGGATAATTGGCCTGGTATCAACAAGGTGAAATTCAAAAAAAAGATAAGCGGAAGTACTACAGTTAGGAGGGAAATATCAAATGCACAAATACAAACTAGGGAATAACTAGCTAGACAGCGGTACTGCTGAAAAAGGATCTGGAGGTTTATAGAAGATTACAAATTGAATATGAGTCAATGAGGTGATACAGCTGTGAAAAAGTGTCATATAATTTTTGCATGTATGAACAGGAGTGTCATATATAGGATATGAGAGGTAACTGTCCTGCTCCATTTGGCACTGGTAAGACCTCAGTTGGGTACTGTGTCCAGGTCTGGGCATCACACTTCAGGAAAGACATGGAGAAACTGGAGAGACCAGAGGAAAGCCACATAAAATGATAAAATGTTTAGAAAACCTAATGCATGAGGAAAGGTTAAAAAAGACCTGGCCATTTTAGTCTCCAAAAAAGCAAGGGGTGCAGAGAGACCAAATAGTCTTCCCATATGTTAAGGGTGTTATAAAGAGCGCTATGCTCAATTATTTGCCATGTCTACTAAAGGTAAGACAATAAATAATTGGCTTAGTCTTCAGAATAGAGATTTGGGTAAGATACTAGACAAAACTTAGTACAGTAATAATAAAAATAATTAATCACCGGTCTAGCATTTCAAGGGAGATTGCAGAATTTCTGTCACAGAAGGATTTTAAGAAGACTGGACAATCAACTGTCAGGGATTGTCTAGGTACACTTGATCCTGTCTCAGCACAGGGACAGTATTAGACAACTTCTGAAGATCCTACAATTCTATGAGTCTATCTACCTCAAAGGTACAATGAGGCCCCGATTCAGCATACTTCCACTGCCATTAAGTGAAATGAGATAGCAAAGAAATAACAAGTTTGATATGTTCTCCATCTTGAACAATACTATGTTTCCCTCTGCGAACAAGATTGAAAAGTAGACCTGAATTCAGTATAACAAAAATCTATACTATTTAGAAACAATCTTTTAATCCTATTAGCAACCTTTAATCATGTTAGCTGTTCTTTTTATAATGCTATTCGTATAGCATTAACAGCGTATCATGGTGAGGTTCAAAGACGTTAATTTCTTCATACCTAAATGTCTCCTGTAGTTGAGTCTAGATAAAAGCATTTTCACTTGTTGCCTTTAACTTCTCCTAGAAAATCAACTATATAATATCAGTGGATAAAGCATTTCAGGTGATTTGCAATTTTTTCTTGGTTAGCAAAAGAAGGGTTAAATAGGGACTATGGTTTCTTTTCTTATTACAACAGTTAATTTTGCTTTCCTTTTTCCCCCACCTCCCTCTAATATGCTGTTCTCTACTGATAGAATCAGATCAGATTGTTGCAGCAAATCAATATAGTTTTTTAGAGTCGATGACTTACACTTCCTGCATTTATTTTTCTCATATTCATCTGTAGTTCTTCATCTTCAAGCATCTGATGAAGTGGGATTTTCTCTCACAAAAACTCATGTGATAAATAAATTTGTTAGTCTAAGTGCCACAAGACTCCTTATTTGTTTTGCTGAACTAGACTGATATGGCTACCCTTTTGGAATAAGTGATAATAGTTATTATTAAGATTGAAATGGAAATATATGCCTCTTGAACACATTTTCAGTAAAATAAAACACCTACTAATATATAGTCCATTCTGTAACATACTAGAACTTGCATTTGTTACTCATCTTCTATTAAATTTTAAGTTGTATTATGACAGAGAGGAAATTATTGTATTTTTAAACCATATTAGTATAACGGAATTTAAACTTGCCTTATAGGGTACATTTCAAACTTTTCCTCTGCATGTCTATGAAATGTAGGTGTAAAACTCATATTTGTGTAAATGCAAAAGCAAATACTTGTGCATGCAACTGTAAGAAATGGGACCGCCTATAAATTGTGGAGTGTAGCTGTCCAAATGTGAAAATTCAGTCAATAAGTGTGTCCTAGGCCAATATGTTTAAACTCGGTGCCCAAATTCAACATATTTGGGCACTTAAATAAATGACCTAATTTCTGAGATCCTAAAGATATGATAGTGTGAACCTCTTAAAAATAATTAGGGCACTTTTGTTTAGGTTCCTTTTTATAAATTTAAAGGCTCCTGATTTAGGGAGTCAAGTTTAAATCTTTGGCCTAGCAAAATATGATGCACTGAATTTTCAAACCTGTGGTAGAAAATGAAGAATGGTCTTATGATTAAAACATTAGACTAGGGCTCCGGTTATCTGTGCTCATATCTTGTCTCTGCACAGACTTCCTGGAAGAAATACATTTTCTGTGTCTTAATTCCGTGTTTGAGAAATTATACTATTCATTTATCTACCTTTTGTCTCCTTATCTATTTAGGCTCTTCACTGTTACTCTCTTTGTGTATGGACTTTTCTCTCACTAGTAGTTTGTATTGGGCCCAGTTGTTTTAGGCACTGATCTCAGCTGGAACATCCAGGCATTACGGAAATATATAATAATTCAATTATTATTTGTATTAACACTTAAGTATGTTTTAAAATGTGCTTACATTGAATTTACACTAGTGCCTGAGGACTTGCATGTATGCCTGCTGCTGCTTCACAGGGATGCAAGGGATGGAGAGATGTCCTTGCTCATATGTGTTGTGGAAGGGCACAATTTGCCCTCAAGTTTTTCATCAAATGCCAGTGGTTAACCAACTCCATCAAAATGAAATGGGGAGCAACTTCTGAAGTCCTTACTCAGTAAGGGCTCATACTGACTTTCCTGGAAATTCGACTGTAGTCAGTACTATAGGATTGAGCTTCTTCTGCGACCTCTATAGTAACATTTCACTTGGACTACTCTTTCAGTGCCATGCTTCACCGAATTTCCAAAGACCATGCTTTGAAAGACAATCAAGGAATCATTAGACGAATTTTATGTATCCACATCCATAGGGCCAAGGTGCATTTTCAGGGAACAAACAGGAACTGAGATAATAACACTACTTTCAATTGGCAAGTTCTATGGTCTTAAAATATTTCATTGTGATTGGCTGCTATTGTGCCGTATGATCTTAGAGACAACTGTGTATATATTTACATGCTTCTACTGCCTCTGGAAACATTTTTTTTCTAAAAAATTAGAGAGTTTTATTCTCATTATAAATTCTCTCTTCAATAATCACCTACATTATTTTAATGCAGTTCACAAGGTTAAAAGTAAATCTCATCTTTACAGTAGCTTTTAAGATATCATCTCATGATACATTATACCTGCTCACTGTTTTCTCTTATGAGTCAGATCCTATGAGCATCATAACAAAGGATACAGGCTTCTCAAAGAATGACTGTAACTTGAACATGCTTAGAAATAGGTCTGCTCCCCTGTGGTGACCTGAACGTTAACAACTCCCACGGTGCATTACATGTGCAGTGAGTTCTATGTAAGTTACAAAGCTAAGGCAAGTAAAAAACAAAACAAAACACACACACACACACACACAAAACGTGTGGCATATACAATTGGAAGTTATTTTGCAAACACAGCTGAAATCAGTTAAGTAGTGTTGCAGGAACAAAAGCAAAAGACACATGGGCAAATTAATTAAAAATGAATAATCATCTAAGAAGAATTCCAGCTTCACAGGAAATGTCTTTCATTGTGTGAGTAGTGCAAACTCCTTCTTGTTCAGGATTTCTTTGGGTACATCACAGAAAGTAATAATGAGACTTGTAGAACAGGAGAAGGCTGTCTGACCTCACAGGAATGGTACTTGCATCTGGGGAAATGTGAAAGTATGAACGTGGGATCAGTTTCACCAGGTTGCGCTACTCTGCACCACTCTGGTAAGGCAAGGTGAGGCAGCTATAATCCCACCTAAGGAAGAACACATCATTGAATGTGTGCCTTTATAGAAAACATATCTTTGAGAAAATTGACTTGTCATCTGATTACCACAATTTGGTAATAACCTTGTCATTTTGCCAGTATTTATGAGCAAATATATGTAATTAAATTATTCCTTTATGATATTTGTATCATTTCTGCAAGAAACTGGGCCTGAGGAGTTTATTCTTGGGCATTCTGTGCTGCAACAGGGAATACTATTACTAAAATCTAGCTCTTAAATAATTCTGTTCACTGATAGATATCAAAGTGCTTTTCAGTTGAAATAAATATTCTTTCCATTTTATAGATGGGGAAACAGAGATGAGTGACTTCCCCAAGGTCACTTAGTAGACTAACAACAAAGTGCAGAATAGAAGGCAGGTCTTCTGAGTCTCTAGCCTGGGCGGCAGCCACTAGGTTATATCACAGCACTGTCGTGGTTTCTTTGATCTCCTTCTGAACTTTAGGTGTCTTTTACCCTCACAAGGACTTAAATCTTCCCCTCCATGGCTGAGGCAGCATTTACAACAACAGCTGCAGTACTGCTGTGCAAAGAGGAGAGGGACAATCTAGGAGTTCATGTGAGAAATATGGGTTTGCAGAAAATCCTCGGTATGCTGCAGTGTTCACCTTTGATCCAGATGCTGCCCATCTGTTTAAAAATAAGGAGTGATAAACCTCTCCCTCCCTTGTCTGTTTTGTCAATTTAGACTGTAAGATCTTCGAAGTGGGCATGTCTATAACAAGATTGGTAGTAGCTTGAGAGGGGCATCTTATGAACTGATGTTTTGGCATGCAAGGCACTAACGGATATAGGGGCACGCAAGTGCCTGGGGGGCTCCAGGCTCAGGATGCTGTTTATGTTGTTAGCAACAAAAGGGACGATAGAATGTTTGAATAAATACAGATTTACAGAGCCTAATGGGCAAACTTACCATTTTATATGACAGGGATAAATCATGCATGCATACGATGTATCAAAGTTGTGACATGGGCTACAAGTGCAATAAAATATAAGATATTCCAAAGTTTAATGATTGTGGGGGGAGGGTCACCAAAGGCATCCCTCACTTGGGGCACCATTTGGTCCAGTGCTGGCCTTGAGACAAGAGCAAGGCAAAGCTAATGGATCTGACACTGAGAGAATTCATTGTCTCTTGCTGATTAACAAGGGTGCCAGGTTTCGGAAGCCCATTACTGTCCTGAGACTGTGACAGTACAGAGACTCTGCTGCTATGCTGTGATCTGGTGTGGAGAAATTCCTCCTATTCCTTGTAGAGAGGTACAGCATCAAGCCTAGCTATTCAAGTTGGCTGAAATTCACCTCAGTGTTGAGAGCCAGGACAAGGCCTGTGCACCACTCAAGACCAGTGCTAAAGTGGGACTAAAGTAGTGCACAAACTTGTGCTGACCCTCTGCCCCAAAATGAGGCCTGGTCTACACCCAAAGCAGGTTGACCTAGCTCCGTTACCCAGGAACGGTAAAGTCATACCTCTGAGAAATTCTATTTATCCATCCTAACTCCTATTATAGATGCCACCAGGTCTCTGCACTGAAACCAGGATCTGCAGTAAGAATCAAGGGAGAAGGAGGAAGGAAGGAAAATCACTCTATGCAATGTTTGCCGCAATGAACCATTTTGCAGTCATTTCTGAAAGGAAGGAAACAGAATGAACAGTCCCTGGAGTTTTGAAATGCCTTTACTTGTTAGTGCTGTGCTTTAATTTGATCTTTGAGGGAGGCAGTGGTGCTGTGCTGCATAAAACATAACACGTTTTTCTTTGATTTCTACTGTTCCATTTTGTTTTAAAAAATGTGAAGGGAAGAGAAAACCCTACAACTATAATAAAAAAGCACTTTCATTCTCTTTCATGTCTTTGCTGGAATCTACAACTGTCTGCAGAGATTAAACAAAATGAAGAATTCTCTCTCTCGTTCTTTGCAACAAATCAAAATAATTATTTGCTTCATTTATGTACGAGGATCAAATTTAATCTAATTTGAAGTTAAAAGGAAGGTGGATTCGATGATGTCCTTGATGTTTCTTATGCTAGATAAATTAAAATATAACTTCAGACCTCAAGTGCTTCATTGGCATTTCCTCTTGCTTGTATTTGTTGAACATTCTCTTTGCTCTCATTCTGTGAGTAATGTAGCATTCTGCCACGTTTGATGGTTGCTAACGTGCCATCGCTTTGAGTCTATTGTAAGTGTGTACAATGGTTGCAGAAGGCACAACTCTGCAAAGATATGTACCTCAGAGAGGGTCTCTGAACTGGCTCCACATATGCCAACACAGAGTCATGTGATTTAGAGATTGCCATGGACTCCATGTTTACCTTAAACCAGAGGTTCCAATAACACACTCTATGAGAAGGATAGTGTGGATTCAACTGCTACTGCTACCAATTTATCTGTCCTTATTCTGTTCGGAACCTGATTACTCAGGCTCTATTTGAGAGAAACAGATTTCAGCCCAAATTAATGCAATGTAAAATATAATGTACTATAGCAACACAAGAGGGAGGCACTAAATCAAATTTAACAAATCCCAAAATTGTCTTGCACTGTTCGATTCCCATATGAAAAATTATTAATGTGAAGGAATTTGAAATAATGCTAATTGAGCATTTATTTTCAGCATTTATTCTTTACCACTCTTTTGTTGCGATCTGCACTTCATTTAGTAAAGGGAAGAAAAACTGTCTAGTAAGTTGCACTTCTGTTTTTCTAATCACTTTCACCTTTCCTTCCCACCCGCTCCACAATTATTGAAAGGTTACAACATTTGGTTTACTAGCACTGTAGGGGAACTAATTCTATTAAACAGTCATTCAAAGAGTGAAGCCCTGGTTATATTTAACACCTAGATGATGGGCTTAACATGGAGTATCTGAAAAGCATACAGCATGTAAGTGGGGTTAAAAAGTTTCTCTGTCTGAGTTTTATTATTAGTATTGATGCTTATTATTTATAGGTTAACCCTTATTTTCCAAATTATTGGTTAGCCAAAGTTTGGTTATGTCCCCTAGACAGATACTGCAGAGCTTCTTATATTTCTATATATGGGCAGCTTCAGGGTTATAGAGCCATTAAGGACTTAAGTGAGCCAAACTTCCACAAAGCTATTCTGTTCCATAGCAGTGGAGTCCTTCTTCCATCTGACTTCCTAAAAGCAATACAGGAGCTTAGTTTTGACCCTTCACAGTGGAGCTCCATATCTATGGCTATGTCTATACTTACAAAAGCTAGTTCAAATTAGTTAATTCGAACTAATTCAAACTAATTTTAGTTAGTTCAAATTAACTTAATTCAAACTAGCATGGCCCCACTATAATATTAGTTTGAACTAGCCATGTCCATGCAGGGCACCTGCTTAGTTCGAATTAGTCAGTTGCATGAAGGTCAATTTGTCGATTAGTTTGAACTAAGCAGTTAGTTTGAATTAAGTCAATGTGGCCATACTAGTTCGAACTAACTATTTCAAATTAAGGGTTAATTCGAACTAAGCAATTGAATTTATTAGTTCGAATTAAGGAAGCCCTTAATTCGAACTAATGAAAGCCTAGTGTGGCCAAGGCTTAAGTTAGTTCGAATTACCTGTCTCAATTCAAAATAACTTGCAAGTGTAGACATAGCCTATGAAACTCCAAGTCTTGTGAACTGTTGAGATGTCCCTAAGAAAGTTTTAAAATCAGCATTTACCTGTAGATAATACAAACAATGTACAAGTCATTTTATAGAGAAGAATGAAGACAAAAATAAAAGTCTTTATTGGAGGAGTTAAAATCAGAAAAACAAATATTTTAAAAATTCTTTATCTTGATTGTGTATGATGGCAACCTTTTATGAGGTTCAGTGCCAAGGTAGACAAATAGGATCAAAGATTTATATTAAGAAAGACATGAGAATAATATTTCAATATGTGTACTTCTGTTTTCCAAACAAACCCTTTATGTGCCTGTAGAGGAACTCCTATATTACCATCACATTCAAGCTCCATATGGGGTACGTCTACATTGGAGCCTTAGGTCAACTGAAGGAAGGTTAAGTCAACCTACAGACTGCTGTGTCCACATTGGGATTTTATTAAGTCGACTTAAGTACTTCCTTAAGTCAACTGAATAACACCACCTCTGAAGGTTGACTTAATGCTTAAGTCGACCTTATTAGTCAATTTAAGCCAGTTTAGATGTGGGGGCCCTTAAGTCAACTTAATTGGCCTCCAGGCCCCCTCCCAGGGCTATCCACAATGCACCACTCCTCCGTCGACCTAACACCTGCCAGTGTGGACGCAGGCAATCAACAAGAGTGTTAAATGTGGACTCTCTTAGTTGACCTAAAAAGGTTGACTTTAAGTTGACTTAAAGTTGATGTTGTAAGGTCGACTTAACAGAGCCTCTAGTGTAGACATACCCAAGGAGACTTAGGCATTGCTGCACTCAGAGTTGCAGCACCTATATCTTATTTTTAAAATTGATTTATGTACTTTGAAACTATGGGATTTTGGCTCCTAAGTGCCTAAATCATTTTTTAAAACAAGATTTGGGCTCATAAATCAGTTATGCCTTGCAGTGTTGAGTACAGCAACAACTCAATATTTTTAAATAAAATTTCTGACCAAGCTTTTCAAGTTATATTTTCTTCTTCTATTCATAACTGGGTAAAGGGAAAGATGTACTTTACATTCCTTTAATTTACTAAAATTTGATATTATGTCCAGCTCATATTTGAGTAGTCAGGGCTTTTAAAAAGTTAAATAGTAAGAGGTAGCTTTATTTAGTGCTCCTCACACATAGAACTCAGAATATTTTACAAAGGAAAGGTCATTATCATTGTGAGAGGCACTTAGTCAGCTGACTTGTTTTGCCCAAAGTCACATAGTAGGTGCAGAGGTGAGACTAGAACCCATGTCATAAAACCAGCCAAACTGGGTCAGACCAATGGTCATCTAGCTCAGCACCTTGTCTACTGACAGTGGTCAATACCAGGTGCTTCAGAGGGAATGAACAGAGGAGATTCTTTCAACCATTCCCAGTTTCTATTAGACAGAAGCTAAGGATACTTTGGAGCATGATTTTGCATCCCTACCCATTCAGGCTAATAGCCGTTGATGGACCTATCAACCATGAACTTAGATCTGTCTCTTCGCTCCCTATCTAATACCCTATCCTTTGGAGCATAGACTTGTTTTTCATACACTCACCAAAGTATTGTTTAAGGGGGGTGGGGAGAAGCAGTACATGTGATATCTCTCACATGTTACTAATAAAGAAATAAAGCTTTTCAGATTATGAAAAGTTTCATTTAAATTATTATAGCTAATGAGTTGTTCCAGTGCCACACTTTTTCATTTTTCATTTGCTCAAAGTTTTTCTTGATAGTCACACAATTAGTAAACAGAAACCTCCCTGGTATGCTCCTTTCCTTTTTTTAAAAAAAAATTTTGATCTCATGAGTAAGTTTTAATACAAAGCTTTGTGGATGTGAGCCCAGTCATCTCATTACAAGGCTTAATGCCTTTTGAGTTGGATCAGTATAGAAATCATTATAACTTGTGCGTAAAATATTAGAATAGGCATGTGTGAAAGTTCCAGTATTGCACATTTGTCAAAACATCCATTAATCAGGAGATAACTTTGCTTTTTCTAATCAGAAGAAGAAAAAGAGAGAAAGCTAATTGCAAATGGACTTTGTTAGAATTATTCATCTGAGAATCTGTCAATCACTGATTCCTTTGACATATAGATATGATATTTACAAAAGTGGTAGCAAAATTGTGAAGTCATGTAAAACACTACAGTTTTGTAGCATCTTTGGCAGCCTCACGCATAGAAGAGTATTAAAACACTTCAGACCATTTTCCCCACTCTTTGGAAGGCCTGCTTTATCTTATACCTTGTTATTCTATCTTAATTTATTCTACTCTACTCTACTGCATCAACTGGTTGATTACTTTGCCTACTGCAACCTCAATTTATAGTCATGCCCATTTCAAATGTTTCATTTATGCCACTATGTTGCCCCTGTACTAGGTCCTATTGGGCTGATTTTCAGATGGTCTGAGCATCTACAGATCCCATGGATTTTAACTGGCATTGATGAAGCTTAACCCCGCTGAAATCAGGTCACATGTATCTTAATGAGACCCCTTGCTGCTCCAGTCAATCTTTCTCTCACTTTGCCATTATTCTTTGCCATTATTCTCTCAGATGTCCTTTCTGTCCCAGTTCACAAAGACAATGCATTTTCTTCATTTAAGAAGCTCTTAAAGGCCACTTCCCTGAGGCCCACAAAAGTGACCTTATAATGTTATTTATATTAATTAAATTATCTCCAAATATGGATTTAGGTTGCTTGTTTTGATACCCAAGTTTCAAAGCATTTACCACAGAAATGAGTCAGCATGGATCTGTGCAAGGCCAATCAAGTCAGGCAAATCTGATTACTCATTAATGAACAGATCGTTTGCTATAGAATCCAAATTATACTTAATTAAATATTTAGCATACTTCAAAATAACACCCAAAGCATAAACAAGCACAAACAAACACTACAGTGCATTTCAACCATAGAGAGGTCAGATAAGTATTAAGTTTGAGCCCTAAAACAAGGCCCTAGTTTTTCCGTTGTACCTGTTGTTCAATTAAATGGGAGGTTTAAATACTAGGATTGGGACTAAAGAATTAAAAAGGAGGACAAGAGAGATTAAATATATTAATAAATTACCTTTTTTTAAGAATCTGAGTTAAGTGTTGATATTCATAATTTGGAACCATGGGCCAAATTATGAAAAACAGCCCCTAACTTAAGCTCACATACATACATACAAATGTGAACATGGGTCTCAAGATTCTTTATCTGGCTTGAATGTGTAATTGTGGATTCTGAACAGTCATTTTCATGTTTTACTAGGTTCTGGTCTTAGAGAACATGCTAAGTAGGTCACCAATCACCATATGCAGAATCCTCAGCGTGGGATCATTCTGCACCACACACAAGACAGAGTACAGGCTAGTGTGAATGTGCCAAAAGATAGTGCTTTCCAACTCGTTCAATGGGAAACATCTCTAATAGTTCTCATATTCAGGAAGCTTTATGCTGATATTCAACTAATTTCTCCCTCTCTGAATTGTATTCATTATCTCTAGTTATGGGGTAATGTCCTTTCACTATGCTAAATATTGCCTTTGCCTCTGCGAGGTTTCAACATTTAAGATAGCTGTGGACTGTTACGGGTATCATGTTGCCCACTTATTTACTGTTCAGCTAAAATACATATTTAACTCCTTCTCTCTTGACTTGTAAATCCAACAACACTCCTGGGCTACATGATCATTTCTGTTGTCTTTCCCAATTCATCAGTATCTCTTTGGCACAAGATGTCCAGAACTAAACATGGTATTCCAAGTCACCAGCTGATTAGCACTCCCTATTGGGATCAGGTAAATACCCTTGACTTCCCAGCATCTGGGAGAAATATGGCCTTAGACAGATACTATTAAAGTCCCTTTCCCACCCCTGTGATGTACATTTAGGTAGCTGCATCCTAAAATAAATCTGTAATTGCAACTATCGTATTACACTGCAAAATTATGTATAATGTTCTGCTCCATGTCACTGTATTGATCCTTCTCAAGGATCTGCCTCCTGTTGCATGTCTGGAAGACAGTATGAGAGATTGTGGAGTTGGGCAAGAAATGGAGCAGGAGTCAAAGCTGGGTTGTGAGTGCGTAAGAGGTAATGTACCAGCAAAGTGAGAAGGCAACAAATGTGATGTGTGTGGAATGAGGACTTGGAGACATCTGAGGGTGTTTGGGGAGATTGGACCTGGAACTGAGTGGAATGGGAGAGAGTAGGAGAGGTGGTTTGTGAAGGTCATGGATGTGCAATGGGGTAGTAGGAATTTGTTCTTTGGAGCACAGAGGGAAGCATGTGAAGTTTCATCATTTATTGTAGGTATCAGATTATATTATCATATTGCACACTGTCGACAATTGAAGAAAAACACAATATGAATGTGTCATGAATCATGTTACATTAGTTGAGATAGTCCAAATAATACTTAGGAAAAATGCATTTTTTTCCTTTCTGTCAGTAAATGGTTGTAATCCATATTTTCTTAAAAATAATATTTTTTCAGAAAAGAATCAGGTTTAATCATTTTACAATAATTTCCTTATAGTGGTATCTAACAGAGTTAGGTGAATAACATAAAAAACATCAACAACCGTTTGTTCTAATTTTTAACCATTTTCTGTTGGTTCTTGGTTGCATCCCTTCAGGGTTCATATTCTGTGAATATTTGAGCAGCTGAATTTAATTAGCACAGTTGTTCACAGAAAATGATTTTCAAAATTATACACATGAGTATTCACAGAAACTGAGTATTCACAGAAATTAACTTTGAAAAGTACTCATGCCAGAATTCACACAGAATTCAAGTCTTTGTGTGTCTTAGCCTATTAGAAGGAGCAAGGAGGTTTGCGCAAACCTATACCGCAAACCTACTGATCGGTATAGTTACCTACATCCCTCGAGCTTTCATCCTCGACACACCACACGATCCATTGTGTACAGTCAAGCCCTAAGATATAACCGCATTCTGACCCTTTAGACAGAGACAGACACCTTCAGGATCTCTACCAAGCATTCTTAAAACTACAGTACCCACCTGCAGAAGTGAAGAAACAAATTGACAGAGCCAGATGGGTACCCAGAAGTCAACTACTACAGGAGAAGCCCATGAAAAAGAACAACAGAACGTCACTGGTCACCACCTACAACCCCCAAGCCAGACCTCTTCAACACATCATCAAAGATCTACAGCCTATTTTACAAGATGATCCCTCACTCTCTCAAGCCTT
>ML685782.1:2680049-2744297 GCA_007922175.1 Pelusios castaneus
AAGTGGGATTTTCTCCCACAAAAGCTCATGCGATAAATAAATCTGTTAGTCTTTAAAAGTGCCACAGGACTCTGTTGTCTTTCTACAATAGACTAACACGGCTACCCCTTTGGAATTTGAATACAGGTACATTATGAGACTTAATATTTGTAATGCATTTGAGCATGTCTACAGCATCACATACAAATGTTAAAAACGATAAAGAAGAAATAATATCCTTGAAAGAAAAGTCTGATAGAAGAAAAACAAAGAAAACTGATTTTTTTTCCAAGATTTCATTCAAATCACTTTCCCAATGGTCAAATACCAGTATATCATCAAAGTACCCTGCTCCCTGCATACTCCACCCAGCATCAAGATGAAGTGTCAGAGACAGTTTGCAATGAACAATGGAACAACAGAATATCTTCTTGCACTATTCTGACAGATACGAGTTTTGTGGTTGTCATTAAATTCAAACACTTGGGCCAGCTCAAAAAGTAGCATTTCCAGCTCCTGTTCCATGGAAAATGAGGGTCACATCCAGCAGGTGAAATACATATTAATATTTAGATTTGCAATGACATGGAGGAACAAAGCTGATATGCCACCAAATTTGTAGCCAGGAATATAAAATGCTGATTATATTATGAGTTATCTTCAGCTCAGTGAACTTTCCATTGGATTATCAGTTAAAGAAGGTCTACTGCAGGACATGGCCGCTTGATTAAGAAAACTTGATCCTGCCTGATCTGGCTATTATAGTTTTCAGCATATGATCAAGGATAGAGAAAAAATTTCAGCCAATCAGTCATGAACAAATAAATGCATTATGTCAGTTTAGTGGCTGAATTATTAATTCTAAGCTCCATGATGACAAACCCCTTTAACTTCCTCTTTTCCCACCAATATCATTGTGCTCTCTCACAGTTTTCTAAAGGCCAAACAAAGGATGAATTAGCAGTAATTTCATGAAGATTAAGAAAGTATGTATGTGCTCATTAGAATAAAAAATTGTAATGAAATAAGACCAATTGTTATTGATTTTTGTTTCTAACATTATTAAACTTCAGGTAGGTAAGGTTCCACCGACATTGTAAGTACAACTTTATTTGGGTAACCTGGTTGTAAAACCTTCACTGACATCTATGTTGAAGAATTATAGTCTGGTTACAGGAACATAACCAAGTGCCAGTCCAGGCAAACAGCAGGAGGGAAACCTGGGTAGCTTCTGTTTTTAGTAGCTGAATATTAATCACTGTGTGTGTTGGCACAAACCATAGTATGCCAAACCCTATCATTAAGTGGTACAGATGTGGTTTGTACATAGGGTCTTAGCGATAGCTCAGTAAAAGTCTTCAGAATTAGTAAACTCCAGAAAGAACATCTTTCTTTTAAAATAATTAAAGAACAAAGAGCGACCTACCTAAATTTTCAATGGAATAATAGCGCTGCTTGCTGTCTACTCGCACTGTCTCTGCATATGGGCTGCCCACTCCATAGCCAATGATGTATCCACGTACAACAATGTTTGGATTCAATGGTGGAGTCCAACTCATGACGATACTGGTTGATAATGGCCTGACATGAAGAGAGCTTGGCTGATCAGGAACCTGAGATTCTGGGATACAAAGAAAGGATCCATTAATATCTTGCTCATTGAGTTTTACCATTCACAGAGGCATAGATTACATTAAGAAACATGTTATAGTAAAGTAACCAGGAATCTCACAGTTGCAGGTATAGTCTACATGCAGTTTCCCTTCTTAATACTCGTCTTTGTTTGGAACCACATTCTTCAGCAACAAGCACATTGAGTAGCTTCTTCAACATATAAGATCACCTTTCCTCTTTTTGTTTTAATTAGAATAATCCCCTTGTTCATCCCATCGCTAGTGTATGAATACATGGCAGGTCAGAAATGATGCAGGAAAGTAGGAAATGAAAATGTTTGGAATGGATAGAAATTTCCCATAAGAAATACTGAAGTCTTCCTGTATATTTGTAAGTAAAATAAGATGCTGAAACCAACTACATAACTTACTGTGGGACAATCGTTTAACTACAGTATTTAATGAACTGATTGACTTTGTAAGTGATATAATAGTATTTTCTGACAAAGACCTATCTCATGCCTGTGAAAACTGTAATGTTAATTACCAGCAAGCAAGCTTTAACTTTCTTGGACATGCCTTTCTTGGCTTGGAGTAATAATACAACTGCACTCAGATAATAAAATGAAATAATACAATATCTTTTATACAAGTTCTCAAGGCATAATCATTTCTTATATAGCACTTAATGACTTGAGGCCTACCTAGCACATTTTGTCTTCAGTGAACAGACTTTTACTTTAAAGAATAGAAGAATACATGCCTTTTGTTGGAGTATAATGTAGCTACCATATCACAAGTCTCTTTCGAAGAACAGCACAGTAGCTTGTCTTTTTGAGAGCAGAAAGAGACAAGTTACTATTTTTCCCCAGTGAAGAGGCCTGTAATATAATAGGCAAATGCATGGAGAGTGGGGGAAGTGATACAAAATGCTGGTATAAACTTCAACAAAAGACATTTTAAGATTGTGAAGCATTCCCGCTATAAACCTTGGAAAATACAATAAAAAAGGTGGAATTAATACTTTTAAGTCCTACTGTCAAACATGTTACAATAGTGTCCTTGGTATTTTATGTGCTTTGAAATAAATTCTGTTTAACACACTTAAAATCTTTTGAAGAACTATTGAATCTGGGTAGTACATTACCAGTCTGACATACAAGTTATAAAAGTTCTTTGCATTCAGTTTCTTAAAGTTGCTATCTTTATATGTTCTTAACTTTAAGAAAGAAAGAAAAATGCATTGAGGAATAGTTAATAACAAAACAAAAACACAGATTACATCAGCAGTGACACCACAAATTAAATGCAATTGTCATTCATCTCTTTCTGACCTCCAACCTTCGTTTCAATGCAGAATGTTACTTGAATGACTCACAGTTGATTTTTAAAATTAAAGATGTTTTCTCACATGAATCAGACATACAGTAGCAGTTTAGCACCTTATGGTAAGAAGACATTGAGTGAGACGATGCTGGATTCCTTGCATGCAGTAGAAGTAGTAAATCTCAAGGCAGTTGATGAAATTAGAACATTCAAAAAGATTGGTGTCAAGCAATAATTTTTACATTTCACTTATACAATACACAGAGATTTTAACACCAGCATAGGTGTCCCTTTGTAGCTGTTGGGTTCAAACTACTTTATTCTGTTATGCTGAACTGTTTATATGAAAAAATTCAAATGTGAATATCATACAATTTTAAACAGCAGTGCCCCTGTTGTTTCTGTAGGAAAAGCCACACTATAATGAATTTACCCATCTTATGAAACAGAGAACTAAAAATGAACCTAGAGTGAATTAAACTATATTGGACTATTTGTCTCTATATAAGTTTTATGAATATAGGGCATTTCAGGGAGAGAATGCATTTTAAAAACAGAAAATGTCCAAGAAAGCCATAACACTCAAGATCCTCTCACTCCCATTAGGTTTTTTTGAGTGATTTTCTCACCAATAATGCACATTTCTATCAAATACTTGATTAGTTTCTTTTAAAACTGTTTACACTAGTCATTCATATTGATGTATTTAGAAGTTTATTTCTTACAGTAATGGCTCAATACAGGAAAAATTTCAACATAAATTCCTTCTTGTCAGCTCTTGGCATAAAGGTTTAGGAGAACAGTAAATGTGATTAACTCAAATCTTTGTGAACCGAGATAAGATCTTAGAGTTAACAATACACAATGGGGAGTGCTTGTTTTCTCTTGTCATATTAAGGGAGACAAAATGAATAATTTACCTTTGAAGGTTTTGTTCACCACCAGGAGAACAGAAATGTCACACTCAGATTCTGCAAAAAAACATTGTAAATACTAACACTTCAACAACAGACCCTAATTATTTGCCAGACTGTGGAATTGCCATGACTGGTCTGTTAGTGGTCCTAATTATAATTTTAAATGAAACAAAATATAGTCCCTTTTCTTACTCTTTTGTTCTAAGCCTTATTATCTGATATTTTTCTACCCTAGAGTACATGGACCAATCTATATATACTCTACCTCAGTCCAGTCTAAAATGTATTTCCTTTCTATTGAACAGGGCCACGGTTTCTTTTAGTGATTAAACAATTTCATCACGTTGCTATTATTTCTTTGGATCACATATCGAAAATACTCCAGAATACTTCCCCTTACATCAGGGGTGTCAAACATGTGACCCATGGGCATGGCCATCCTTAGAGGTGGGTGGAGCCCAGGATGAATCGCCCTGTGTGGGCCACTGCTGCCGAAATGCCGCTGAAGGCGGCACAGGGCCTGTCGAACCGCAGGTCCAGGGCAGTCGCCCCATTCACCTCCCCCAAGGCCATGCTGTCCACGAATCTCTTCCATCCAACCTGTGACTACACTTTGGGGGACCATACTCTCTCCCTAATGGAGAGAGAGAGAAAAAGTGGTCTCACATACCCAGTGCTCTGCAATTCTGCGAGAGTGTTAGGTCTCACAACACTGTGGAGTGCTGGGTATGCAAGTCTGCGCTTCTCGAGACTACACTCTCTCCTCAACAGAAAGAGTGAGCGTGGCATCGTGAAAGGTAGTCTCACACACACATTGCTCCACGCTGCCGCGAGAGCACCCTACTATTTCGATATATGATATGTAAGGCAAATCTGGCCTGCCATAGCAAATGAGTTTGACACCCGTCTTACATGATTACAATCTGCCTTTACTTTGGGTTAGATCCCAATGCCGTGTCATTTGGTGTAGCTCCATTGACTTCCATGGAAGTGAGCATCTGGAGCACAATGTCCACAGCCCTTCATCAGAGAATACTTCCTAGTTCACCACTGTTTTCTTTGGTCTTTACTACTTTATTTTGATGTCTATCTGTTTGCTTGAACTGGTCAGAAAAATTCAGAAGGAACTATTTTCCATGGGAAAATGCAGTTAAAAACCAAATGCTTCATAAAACTGTGTAAAAAAAAAAATCCAGAGAAAAAGTGGGAGGAGGAACCCTAATGACTTCATTGTGCATGAAGCAGTGGGGTCCTTTGTCCAGCAGGGTGGAGAAGGTGAAGTGCCCCCTTTAACTGCAGGAATGGGGCTTGTACGGAAGCTGGGCGGAAAGGGTGCCATTACCCCTTTAAGGCTCCTTCTCTCCATAGATTATCTTTCTCAGATACCAAGCAGGAAAACCATACAGTCAGAATAGGTATAATAAACTGGGGGAGGAGAGGAGGAGGAATGCTGCCCCTTCCTTCCCCGCTGGCTGGAAGAGAGGAGTGTAAAAGAGAGGGGGAGTAATTATATGCAGGGGAATTCTGGATAACCCCTCTTTAGCCCATATCAGGCAAGCAGCTCCCACACTCTTACCCTGGAAGGAGTTTAAATACAAGATTTTGTTATGATCCCCTATGGGCATTACACTAGTCACCTCTTTTCTTAGAGATTAGGAAGGAATTTTCCCTCATTGACAAACTGGCCTAAGTGAGATGGGTTTATTGCCATCCCCACAGTGGATTGGGGACCAACTGGGTAGGAAAGGAAAGTTAAACTACATTACAACCATGGGCGGTTTGTATTGAAGGCATGGGTGGGGCAGGGGGCTTTGCCGCCACAAAAAGAGGCTGCTCGCTCCACCTCCCTCCCCCTGCTGGGAAGGCATGCAGGTGCACCCACATCCAGTAGCGCAGAGCAAGCGAGGGCTTCTCACCTCCCTGCCTTTCCTCACTTGGAGCAATGTGATTACTCTGCTCAGCCGACAAGAATACAGTGTGTGGCAGCATTTTCAGCCGTTAAAAAAGTGAAGACCCAGCCTGTGGAAGCAAGAAGCCTCTCACCTTCACACTGCCATGTTAAAAAGGCAGGAACAAGCTCCTTGTGACAGGAATAGACACAATAGGAGCAGCCCTAAGGCACATTTATCCATGTCTCACAGACAGTCCAGCCCAGCTTTGGAGTTTCAGGCTGCTTTCATTTATAGTTCAGATAAGGGAAACGAACAGTAAAATGTAAGAGAAGAGCGTGTAAGTGAAGAGCAGCAGCATGGCGTGGTGTTGAAAACAGAGCAAGGAATGTGAAGATCTGAGGTTGACAGGAAAGGCAGTGTTTTGGGGCGTTCTCAGTGCTGGGAAGGTGCCACTAGCAGTATTGGGGGGCAGAACAAGCATGTGGGATGGGGGAGGGGAGAGGGGGGCTGGCCAGAGCAGCACCTGGGCAAGAAGGATTCTCTGTGGACACTTGGCTCAGGACAGAGGTTACCCAGTCACCCACCCGGTCTTTCTGCTGGGATATGGAGCTTCTCCCCCAGCTCACCTCCTCTCACATGGCTGTCTGCACCCCTCCTTCCTCCTGCCCAAACTTCCTGTGTCTCTCCAAAGCTTCCTGAATGGGGTTTCTGTTTAATGTACCCCCCAACACTTGGGTCTATAGGCCTGGTCATTGCCCCAGTCAGCCCAGGGAGGGAGGAACATGCTGAGTGAGTCGTCCTACAGCAGCCCCCCACCCCACGCTGACCCACTTCCTGCCTTTGGAGGGGCACAATGGCAGCTGCCTCTCATGCTGGGAGAGGAGTGGAAAGGAAAGGTAGAGGTGGGGGGAGGAGATGAGGAAGTCAGCCAGAGACCCATGCAGTGAATGTGGTGAGGGCTCAGGAAGAGGCCTGGGAGTGGGACTTTGGGCAGACCTGGGGGTTGGGGTGGGCTAGGGAGCTTACCGTCCCATGGTTTTGTTCTAAGTCAAAACAAAGACAAATTTCAAAATCTGAAATATTTCGTGAAGTAGACTTTACATCCTCCGAACTGCTCTACTCTTTACAGGCCTTTTACATTTAGCCCCTAGCAACCCTCATCTCCCCATCATCTTCCAGCTCAGTGCATGTAAAAATCAACTCAGAGACTATATTTCCTACTATCTTATTGTCTTTTTGTACTATTTTCTTGCATTTCTATATTAACCATATGTCTGTTTTTCCTTTGTTCCAACTTTTCTTCTGCCTACCTGATCTTGAACACAGTGCTGGAGATATTTCTGAAATTCTGTTTCCATACCTAAGCCCTCAAGCCTGCTTTGAAATATCTCCATTCTACTTCTATATTTCTCAGTGCTTCTAAAATGAACAAAGATTACATGCTCCTTGTACTCCAGCATTGTATATGGCGTTTATGCCACTGTAATATGATGTCTCTTGTCCTTGTTCATAGAATGCAAAATTTTACCTTCAGATACATGCACACCCAGCTATTGAAGTCAATCCAGCACCGCACACAAGAATCTGAAGACAGACTCTGACCCATATTAAGAGTTTTTCACTGATCGTTATTCTTGTCTCTGAGGTTAGGAATCACTCTATATTACTTTGATTCCGCATTCTTTACCTTCCTCCACTATGCACATTTTGAGAGTCTTGGGATTTGTCTCCACAGTGCTACAGTCCACACTGGGGAGAGTGGAGAGAGTGACATGAATTGTAGACCATTCTAAGGTGTTATGCTTTATCTGCCCTATATGGACCCTGTTGGTGAGAACTAAGAGGTACCCTAGTTTGTGTTAACATAGTCTTGTTTGAAACAGGACTATATCAAGGCAAACTAGGTACCTTTTCATGTGCACCTGGGGTGGACACAGAATGCTGCGGAGGAGCAGCTCAGGGAAGGTGCCCTCTGGCCCCAGCCTCCCCCCACCCCAGCATTGAACAGGGCCCCCTCCAGCACTGCGGCTGCCCCACTGCCATTCTGGCCTGTGCGGGGGAGGGGTGGAGGCCCCCAGAGGTCAGTTGGCCCTGGGCCACCCCCCCAGGGATGGCCCTCTGTGCGCCAGTATGGTATACATGGGACAGTTAGAATTCACACCTGATAGAGCTCTCTGTTCATGCATCTTCACTCTACGGTGCCATGTACTCAGGCTAGAGTTTCTAAGAAATGAAACCCTATACTGCTGTCTCTTCTTGGGTGTCTTCTTTATTTCATTCTTAATCAAAAATTCTGATTTTTAGGTAGTGGACCAAACACACTTCTTTCATTCAGGAAATGTTATAAGTTTTATTAAAAGTCCCTAATTCCTCAAGCTAATGGACAACATTGTCATTGATATTTTGGGTGACTTTATTAATGGTGGTAGAGGATTCTCTGCAATTCATAGCCATATATTTTGCAGATTAAAATAAGGCTAGTTTATATATTCTTTCTATTTTCTTTCTGTATTCTGACAATTCATTTTCAGAAGAAACTACACTGTCATACAAGTTTAGCTTGTCATGCTCCTAAACACTAATTTGGAGCCGAAGTTAAACTACATCACTAATATGTATAATAGCTTCCATCTGTTCAGTGCAGTAAGCAGAAACCGAAAATCCTAAACCCATTTTCCTGGAGGATACCTTTGCAGACTCAAGTCTCTTGCTCAATCTATTTAAATTAGATTCTTTGGGGAAACTAAATTTCCTTTTTTTTTTAAAGCACAAAATTTGAGGCTCAAAATTAAATATTGTAAAACTTCCCAGCTGTCAGTAAGGGCACACAAGCTTTCTAGGGAACCTTGAATAAGCAGTGATGTTTGGATTTCTAATCACTTTAACAAAACACACTAATTAAAAGGAATATCCATAGGGAGTTAGTGTAGTTCTCCAAGATACTGTTAATCTTTGTGTTGCTTATGCCAAGCAGACATACAGTGAAGGCAAGGGAAACTGAATAAGCCATAAGAGAAGAAAGGGAATTGCAGTTAACAATCTGTGCCCCAGCATTTTTACTATTTAGCTGACAGTTGCAGGACTTTGCATAACTACAGTTATAAGTTAATTTCTCCCCTGAGTTTACCAGTGTATCTCAGTGGTGTATATATTACGCAAGAGAGTGCATTCAAAGTGTCTTACTGCAGCAGCTCCACTACAAATGAAAAAAAGTCTTCCATTTAATTTGATTATCAGAGTTTTAATTTTTGCTGCATGTCCCCTACGATTACTCTGCGAGTGTCTTTGCATGCATATAGATATAGATATAGTTGGAGGAAAACAGATCATAATATTTTGATGTGGATTACATGCAAATAAAAACAAATGTGTTCCAAGAAATGCATTGTGTTTCATCTGTTTTTTTTTCCTTTTAACATGATATTAAATATTGAGAGGTGTTCAGAATATATTTATTTTTACTTACTAAGATATACCTCGGAATGAATGGCAGGCTGCTCTCATCTTGAATTATGTATCTTTTCTGAAAGTGCTATCCATTCAAAATAGTAGTTAGTAGAATGATAGCATATATCAACAGATACATCACATATTGTGACAGTCAGTATGGTCACATCACTTCCAAAAGTATCATTACGTATTTAAAATATTCACTGGAAATTAGTTGCATTGAACACAATATTTTAAGTGCCAAGTAAACCAGATAGAGTCATTCCTTGCTTCTCCATAAAAACAGACTTGGACATTCTGGAGAGGTTAAAATGCTCAAAGTAGGTCAGACTGGTTGTGAGATCATGAGGAAAGACACTTCATAAAACAAAACAAAACAATCTTCTGTTGCTGTTTTAGTAATTCCTTGTTTATTCTTTCATCGATTTTACGTATACTCCTTTTTATATATATTGGCTTTATTTTGTTTTTGAATCATGATTTGTTTCTTTTCTCTTTTGATTTCTCCATATTTTCTATTGATCTCCATCTCTCACATATTTTCTTCTTGACAATTCTCCATAGTTGTACGTCAGTTTTCATCTGCATCTTTTTAGTTGCATTTCACTTGCATTTTATTTACTGAAAGTAGACAGGTGTTTCCATTACTTTCCTTTTCTTCTTTTAGTTCCTCAAAAGTCTCAGTCATTGTTTGTCTGTTTGCTTTCACTTCTTTCTTTCTTTCTTTCTTTCTTTCTTTCTTTCTTTCTTTCTTTATCTGTGCTCATTTTTACAGTCTATACTTTTCAAGTTTCTGTATTCTATCATCTTTCACTAATTATGTGGCTTCATTGCCAAACACATATAAAAAGAAATACTTCAAAGACAATAATCTTTAAGACATTGGTCAGCTTATTTTGTTGAGTTAGATGCATCACTATTATTTTAAGTGTTTCTCTGGAGTGAAATTCTGATAGTTAATAATTACAATAAAGACTTTTGACTCTTTGCTGGTGATTAGATCACAGAGATAGCTAAGAAACATTAGCAGTGAAAACTATTTAAGCATTATTTGGTTGGTTATTATTCAAGATTGTGGTTGCATATTTTTTACAACTGCAGCAAAAATGGAAGAAACATGCTAGAATGAAAAAGAGAGTTCTTACAATAACCATGTAAACAGGGAATAAAATTAAGCTCTCTTGTCTTGTCCCTTCCACTTCGCTTGTTCAGAAAAGCAAAGCAGGCAGGCAATCTTAACAATCCCTGAGTTCTTTTGCTCAGAAACACACAGACAACAGCTCCTGTAACTATAATCACTGGCATCGAACACAAGTCCTGCATGACATCTGGTTAAAGCTCTAGGTAACAGTTAGAATGACACCTGTCAGATAAAAACTTGCAGGAATGCAGTGATAATGTCTGTGAAAAGAAATGTAATTACCATCAAGATCATTCTCTGGAGTTTCTGCTGTATACCAGTCTGAGGAGGGTCCTGTCCCATTTACTGTCATGGCAGCTACCTGGAAACTGTATTGGCTTCCTTTATCAAGTCCTGATAAAAATACAATTTAAACCAAACAGAAAGAAAAAAAAAGTTTTATCAAGATTCCAAAGATTGCAATAAAATTAGAGCAAAACCATATTGAGTCTTGTAGGGGAATGGGACTGAACTAATATATTCATTTACATGAAGGATACATTCCGACATATATGTTCATTTACAACAGAACCACGAATAACTTTTTATTACTGTTGCTACTTAGTATTAATTCGGTTTAGCTCAGAGGCTTAATTCTTGACCATATGTGGATATGGTGAAGCCATCTGGACACCAAACCTCCTATAAGTGTTTTAACATTTTGTTTTAGCCTGTACTGACCATGAAGTACAAGAAAAAAAAATGTTACCTTTAATTGTAATCATTTAGGAATGATCAAAATTATAAACAATGTAAACATATCAGTCATTAGAACCTACAGTAAAACTGATAGCAGTTATTTAAAATCCTTGTTGTAACTCTAAGGGTGCATCTACACTTGTAAATTAAGTCGACTTAAGCTTGCTTAAGTCGATTTAATTTACCCTGCGTCTACACTACAGTTTCCTTAAGTCGACTTAAGCAAGTTGCTTAAGTCGACTCAAGGAGAATAAAGTCTACTTAATGAAAATTAAGTCGACTTTATTAAACCTATTTTTACTTCGACTTAAGCCTAAAGTCGACTTTTTAAAGTCGACTTAGGGCTACTCCAGGATTCCACCACTGCCCTCCCTGCTGGCGGGGGTGGGGTGTCATAGGGGGAGCCTGGCATGCCCCCCCCCACAGGGCAGGGCAGAGCCCTGCCCACCCTGCCCCTATGCCCTGCCAGGGTCCCTGTTCCCCTTTGCCCCATTGTACCCAGGTACAATGGGGCAAAGGCTGAGCCCCCTGGCACTGGGCAAGGGGTGCCCCCCCGCCACAGGTCCTCCTAGCCCCTAGAAGTCGACCTAGACGTCCAGGATGGACACTCTAGGTTGACTTTGTAAGTGCCCCTCAAAGTCGACTTTAAATTTAGGTGTAGACATGCTAAGTCGACTTAACTGAGTCGATTTAGCTAAAATCGACCTAAATTTACAAGTGTAGACATAGCCGATGTTAATATGCTATCACAAATTTCTTCCTTATCCTGCAAAAACACCTGCCCATCAAATATAGGATGGAATATTTAAGTAATCCATATAAAAAGAAATGTACAGTTCATCTTCATCTGTCATATTTTACTATTCAACATTTATTATTTAATTTTTAACATTTTATTATATTAGAGCAAACATTAATAATGAAATGTGGAGGGTGTTTCGTTTTGTTTTTAAACCTGAATTTTGAAATATATATATTTCCACTACCTTCCCAAAACAAAATCGCTAACTTAATATTTTGAAATGTAGATTCTCTCTCCCATATTGATGTCTTGCAGAGACAACCAGAACCCAGCCTTCTATCCTGGGTGGATGCGTGTAGTTGAGTCTCAGTTTACAATTGCAGTCAAGACATCAAGGACAGTCTTTCTTCCCAAGCAACACTGAATTTTCCAAAGATCGAAGTAGCTCTATTAAATTTATATTGGTGTATATATAGTACAGTGTGCACACGTGTATATTTTACAGACGGATATATCATAGACTGTGATAGTATCTCTGGGACAAATTATGGAGTTGTGCGATAAACTCCCTTTTTCATGTACCTTTGACTACGTGATCTGCATTATTGCCACTAATCCATCACCACCAAGAACACTTCTAACACTCCAAGTCTCTAAGCAGCTACCATTTTTAATTTTTAAATCACCTCTCGCATACGTGTTTAATCTTTTCTAAATAAATCTGACAGTTTTATCCCACCAAAACTACTCTTCTCTGCACCCTGCAGTCACTAGTCCCGCAACCCTTACTCAAATCATCTCATTATCTTTGGGTGCATCTACACTAGTAAATTAGGTCGACTTAAGTAGGCTTAATTCGACTCATTTTACTCTGAGTCCACACTGGAGTTTCCTTAAGTCGACTTAAGCTGCTGTTTAAGTCGACTTAAGGAAATTTAAAGTCGACTTAATAAGACCTGCTTTTAAGTCGACTTTAATGTTTAAGTTGACTTCTTAAGTCGACTTAAGCAGTGTGGACACCCCAGGACAAGCTGCTAGCGGCTCATCCTGGCTTCCTTCTCCCTGGGACCACTCACGTCTTCTGGTTGGGACCCCAGTGGTCCTGGGGAGAAGGGAGCGTGGGGTTCCATTTTTTCTGGGACCCCAGTGGTCCCGGCCAGAACGGAGCCCTGTGGCTCCTTTCTGGCTGGGACCACACTCCAGCTGCTGGGGACACCCCAGACGCTCCCCAACAATTGGAGCACCGTGTCGGCAATTGCAGGTGCTCCAGCTGCTGGGGAGACCCTGGAGGATCCCTAGCAGTTGGAATGTGGTCTCAGCCAGAAAGGAGCTGAATGGCTCCATTCTGGTTGGGACCACTGGGATCCCGGCAAAAAGGGAACCCCCACTCTCTTCTAGCCTGGAGCTGCAGGGGTCCCAGGCAGAGAGGAGCCACCTGATTCCTTCGGGCTGGGACTCGCAGGTCCCGGCAAGAAGGAAGCCATGGCTCCCTTTTTGCCAGGACTCGTGGGGGTCCCAGAAGGAAGGGAGCACCGCGGTCCCTTCTGGCTGGGACTGTGGGGGATACTTGGTCCTGGCCAGAAGAGAGCGTGGGGCTCCCTTCTCCCCGGGACCGCTAGCAGGGGGCTCCCCAGGAAAGTTTGATCCCGGCTAGAAGGGAGCTCCCCGGGACCGCTTGGTCCCGGATAGAAGAGAGCACGGGGCTCCCTTCTGCCTGGGACCTGAGCGGACCCCATCCGAAGGGAGCCGAGCAGTCCAGGCCAGAAGGGAGCTCCGCGCTCCCTTCTCCTCCAGACCACTCCAGGGCTGGCTGGCTCTCCAAGGATAAGTACTCCTATCCTGGGAAGCTGAGGCTCCAGAGGAGCCTCGCCTCCCTCTGGACCTAACTAGTCGACTTAGAGAGTCTACACTAGACTCTTTAAGTCGACTTAGTAAGGCCAGGCTTAAGTCGACTTAAGAGTCCTGTGTGGACTCCTTAAGTCGACTTAATAAGGCCAACTTAAAGTCGACTTGGTAAAGTCGACTTGGTAAAGTCGACCTAAATTTCTCAGTGTAGCCTTTCAGACTAATTACATGAGTAGGAACTACTCATGCAATAAAGGTAACATGATTAGGTCTCAGTTATGTAAAAACTATCTTCTGCTTTTGGTTTTCTGTGACTCTAAAAAAGTTGGTGGCTTTTTTTTTTCCAAAGTAAATATATTTTTTTTTGTTTCTTAGATACTTTTGCCCTTTTGTGAAACAGATATATTTTCAAATCTGACTAACAATACTTATAGTTTTTTTTAAAAAAAATATTTTAAAGTAAATGTAGTGGGTTTAGTTCAATGGGAAAGCCAAGGTTTCACCTATGGCACTTAACTTCTTTGACAATAAACACATATTGCTTGCTCATAATATCCTGGACAAAACTTATGGAATTAAGATAAACTATACTGAAAATATATTAAATGTTAGAACTAATACTTTTGGGGGTCAATTCTTATTAAAATGAAATTGTGAAAGTGTTATGGAATTGATGTATCTTCTCTTGTAGGGATGCTAATGCACTTACTTCGTTATCAACTCTTTGAAGCCACCCCTTAGGTGAATTATGCATATTCTAGTTCAAATTGGATTCTCCTGGATTTTTGGATGAATAGCCTGATTTTAAACAGGTTTAAGGCCTTCTTCCTGATCCAGCAAACAGGAACCTGGTCCACAGAAGGCCCAATCCATAGAGGAGGTTTGAGAGTATTGGGCCTAGTGAGGTCCACAAAACTCTGTGTTTGTTCTGAGCTGGAACCACAAGTTCCAAAGGGGTAGCACTGTTAGTCTAATTCAACAAAACAAACAAGGAGTCCTGTGGCATTTTTAAAGACTAACAAATTTATTCATCACGTGAGCTTTCATGGGCATAATCCCACTTCCTCAGGTGCATGACATGGAAACTGCAGTATGTTAGGTATATATATATACATGCACAGAAGGGTGAGTCACAAGGTCAGTTCAAACAGTTCAAGAAAGGTGGTCTGTTTCAGCAAACCAGACAAATTGCACATTGTTTGAATTAAAACAACGTTGCTTTTTTTGTTTTGTTTTGTTTTTTCAGAAATAGACTAACCGACTACCCCTCTGGACCTTTTTGAATTGATCTTATGACTCACCCTTGTCTGCATGCATATATATACCTAACATACTGCAGTTTCCAACTTTCCATTTCATACATCTTTAAAAGTGCTTCAGGATTCCTTGTTTGTTTTGATATAACCATGAGGAATCCCTTTGGGCTGGGATTTCAAGGACTGATCTTTCCAGAATCCATGTTGGGATTGGGGTAGATCTTTATAATCTTACTAGCATGTGTGTAGGTTCCTTGATTGTTTTTAATATATTTTCTCTGTAGCACTTTTACCTTAAGAATAACATAGGCTTGCACAGAAAGAACTGTATGGTAACATATAAATGTAGCAATTACAACTAGTCACCATCTCTAAAGAGAAAGCAAGCAGGTGTGCTTGGACAGCCTGTCCATGCTGGGAACAGTACAATGAAGGTAGGGAATTGTGCAGCATAGAAATACCCATCAGAAGGGAATAAGATGGGGTCTCCACCAGAGAAAGGCAATGAATGGGGAGCTGTAAGCCTGACAGTGGGTGTCCTTGCTAAGCCTTTGAGGAAAAATACAGGTGTAGCTGTCCTCTAAAATAGATCAAACAAAATGTTTATTTATTTAATTTAATGTTACTTCTAAAGTACTGATTTGGCTAGTCATCATGGCAATATTTTTTTTTTTTAAATAGTGTAGTATTGGACCTTTTACACTGGAAAGATAGACCCTCTGTAAAATACAAGAAGTTGGATGGAGAAGAAGGATGTGTGGTAGACATCGTTGTACTAAGAGAAAGGCTGTGTTGTTGACTCAGTGGTCTGAGAAACTAAGCTAGGCTTAAGCTGAGTAGAGGGAAATTTGCTTTCAAATTCATTAAGCAGTGGTCGGCAACCTTTTCCAACCCCCCATGAGAGCCCCTCCTCCCCAACACTCAACCAGTGCTGGTAGCCCTCTCTCCACCCACCCACACCCATGCAAAAGAGTAGCTGTTGCCCAGCTTGAGTGCCCCCTACCACTGCAGAGCCACTTTTTGGTGGCTTCTTTCAGTGCAAAGTTTCCCAGGCACACTGTGGAAAGAAGCCACCTGGACAAGCTCCTTTCAGTGGCGTGCCTTGGTACGCCCCCACCGCAGCCTCTGCTGAAAGGAGCCACACTGGATGGCTTCTTTCTGTGGCGTGCCTGGGGACCCCTCACTCCAGCCACTGCTGAGAGGACTTCTTATAGCACCATGCCTGGAGACACGTCCCCAGTCATCATTGAAAGAAGCCGTGTGGAGCAGCTTTCGGCGGCGTGCTTGGGGACATCCCCCGCCCTGAAAGATGCCACCCAGAACAATTTTTGGTAGCAGAAGCGACAACTTCAGCAGCACCCCAGAGGACACCGCATGCTGCTCCAAATGGGCTCACATGACACTCTTGGCACACGTGCCTGGGGTTACTGATCCCTGCATTAAGGTGAGGAAATCCAGGAGACAAATGTACGATAAAAAGCATTAAAGAAAAAAACCAAAGTAAAAAATAAAAAGGTAGTTTCTATACAGTCTAATAAATGTCACCTGCTAGCAAAGAAATCAATGTTTCCTCACAATGAAAATGTATTTCATTCCCAAAGCTTTTAATTCATCAAAAACTTGTCAGGCTACACCATGAACACTGACCTGTGAACAAGTACCAGAGATTGTTTGGCTCCAGTGTTTCTATCTCACCCCTGCGGGTAGTCTTTCTGTGTCGGATTTTGTAGCCGGAAATAAATCCATTTTGTGTGCCTGATGGTGGAGGTAGCCAACTAACTTTGATGCTCTGTAAAAACAGGAGATGTTAATGTTGAAATGTTTGCAAAAGCAAAGATGAGAAATGGAGCTGCAATAAATGGAATCACAAGTAAATAAAAGTGTGTTGAGGGGGTGAAGAGGGAGAAGGTATAGCTGTCAATGTTATTTTTATAAGAACGTTGATTAATGTTAATTATTATTAGCCTTAGAACAAACCAAATGTAATTTAAACCAGGCCCCAAGTAGGTTTGAAAAGATTAAAATAATGATATCAATAAATCTAGCTATTAATTAACAAAATTAACAATGTGAATGGCTAAAGGCTTGGGAAATAAATAGCAGTCACTAGCTGGAAAACTGTCTCCATTTCAGGAATATGTCATTTCAATAGGCCAAGAGGATGTTTCATCTCCATTATGCACTTCTGTGATGTGACAGCTCTCATTTATATATGTGAACATATACTGTGACTCATCTCCACTTTCTAGTGAACTTCCAAGTTACGAAACCATCCATTTTAGCTGTACAAATATTTAGAGCTGGGTTCCCCTCAGGAGCTTTCTACTTCCACTGACTTTCGTGGACTCAAGTTCTGACATATATTAGTCCCGATCAAAAATCAGTCTCTTGGTTTTAACCTTATTGCTGATTCTGACACATCAGAGCATTTTAGCAGAATTGTTTGATGAAGTCAACATCAATAAACCTAATCAAAACGTGTATAAATATCTGGATCTACCTTTTCATAAAAATGCCTTGGATTGTCTCAGTTTTGGGGCATCTTAAAGGAGCCAGATTTTCAGAAGTATTGAGCACCAGACCTTCTGAAAAATAAGCCCTCTTACAAAGTTTCAAACCGGCCATTCCCAGTATCGAACTGACACTGAATCACTGCTCACTTTTGAAAACTGAGATTATTGCTTTTAGGCATGGGTGGATTTTGGAGCTTGACCTGGAGAAGGCAGCTCCAAAGATCCAGCATCCCTCGCCCCTCCAGCACATGCCGATGCAGCTCCTGCTGCTGGCCGAAGGCTCTGGGTCCCCAACAGCGGCTGGATACCACTGCCGTCGGCAGCACTTGGTCACCATCTGGAGCCAGATCCCATTGCCGGCAGCAGTTCCAGTTCCCCGACTGGGCCCAGATACTGCCACCAATGGCAGCCCTGAGTCCAGCCTGGGGCTGGATCCTACCACCAGTGGTGGCCACTTTCTGCTTCCTCACTGAGGCAGGAGTGGGCCCCTGGCCGGGGAGGCAGAGAGTGGCCAATCAAGTGGGAGTTATCGCCTACCCTTGCCTCTCATAAACTCTGCCCCTGCTTTTAGGATACTTTATGATAATTCACTTTACACCATGTTATCAACAGATGCAATAAAATCTCCAAAGACATGATTATTAGCTGAAAAGTGAAATCTGAGCTAATATGTGAGCTTTTGCTGTCCATCAATGTCTTTTCCCTAAGACCACTGTCTGGGAATGAACTCTTTGGAAGACTCTGGGCCTATGAGGCACTCAGTGCCTTTAACTCCCATTAACACCAGCAGAACATTAGGATTTTCAAGACCTTATAGCAGGGGTGCACAACCTTTTTTGGCCAAGGGCCAAATTGCATTTTCTAAGGCCACCCGAGGGCCACAAATGCAACGTGCGGGGTGGGGGGGATCACGTCACGTGATCCCCCCCGCTTGCTCCGCTCTCAGAGAGCCTCACAGAACATGCTCACAGGCTGCATACAGCCCGGGGGCCGCAGGTTGTGCACCTCTGTCTTATAGGATCAGGACCCTTTAAAATTAATATACCCCATCTTTAATAGAAGCCATGCAACAAGCTTTGGGGCAAAAGGAAGCATCATCTATGGGGCAGGGTATAGTTTTTGACCATATACACTTTATTATCATTATTGAACTGCTTAGTCCGTGCACAAATATAAGTTATGGCATGTATTAAATTAACTACTGCAATATAAAAATCAATTTTGAATATCTACTGCATAGTGATTTATTAGTCCAATCAATTATACATTTCAAAATCAGAAGTGGGATTTTCAATGCTAAATGATGTAATGTAGCAATATTGTAGAACAAACTGCATTTTTTCAATTCAAGGAATGATGGAGTTTTTTTAAAATGGATTTAGCAGCTCTGACTATAAAAAAAATACAACCATGTAATATGTATATGGGAAAATGCAATTGCTGAGAAAACAGATACTGTAAACATAGAAATACTGGAGAACATAGAAAAAGCTTCTGAATTCTTTTAGGAGGTTAATGGTAATTCTGTTTGCATTTGCTTAAATGAATAATTTTAGCTCACATATATCTGATTATTTTTTGGGCCCCCAGAACTGAATGGTCCCATTCACATTTGTAAAATCCTGTGCATCCTTATTTCTCTTTGAAGTCAATACTGATGACAGACCCTTTGAATGACTGTCCCCATAGGAGCAATGAGTTTGAGCTGATATTCAATGTAGTGCATAAAACTACTTTATAGATAGACAAGCTCCAGTCCCTTACAGCTCTACTCAAGGCTGTCACCGTTGTGGTAACAGTTCACTTTCACCTCAACTCAATCTCCTCGGACATGGCAGCAATGTTTTTTATCAATAGTACTTAACATCTGACCTTTGCGTCTCAAAAATCAATGGCTAAGGCTCTGAAGCGCCTCTTGTCCTTTATTCTGTTTGAGAGAGAATAGTAATTACTTGAATTTATATAAGAGACAATTTACTGAAGGAAAATATTTCACTTCTATTATACCAGGATTCCTAAGGAAACCATAAAAAGATTCAGCTATCAAGCTTGTTTTATGAGTTTTCTAGGCATGGTTGAAAAGAAATGTTAATAAAGCATTCAAAAGATATGTCACCACCTGTGTACTCCTACAGCAATTCCACTGTAAGCAGACTGGTCTGCACTTCATTAAGGTCATCTCTAGCGGCACCGTAGCTCATTGGTTTTATTCAGTGCTAAGAATACTTCACACTTCTGAAAATCACCCCCTTCTTTGCTTCTATAGACACAGCACCACCTCTTTCACAGCAAGTGGCAGAGATTACAACCCTCCATCATAATGTTTAGATTCATCTTCAAAAGGACCTATTATTTTAATGATTGCAAATGACACTACACGATACATATTAGTTCAACTGAGGACTAGTAATAGGTGAACATGTTCAGATAAAATAGGTATTGACCTGAACTTGCATCCATCATTCATTATCCTGTTTTATAAATGATGCATACACATGGTGTATATGCTGCAGCTGTTTCTCTCTCTCTCTCTCTCTCTCTCTCTCTCTCTCTCTCTCTCTCTCTCTCACAATCGAGGTCACAATTTTCAAAGAAAAGTTCAATTGAACATGTTAACGTGTTTTTCCAATTATACCAACTAGATCCACAAATCAGGTACCCACACCCCACACAAGAAAGTTCAGTTATGCACCTAAATTGACTGGTTTTGAGTTTATATGCACACCTGATTTGCACATGCCCTTGATGGAAAACCAGGCTTTGAAGATTTAAAAAAAAATGTGGTGAGGTGAAATAGAGTCAAAACAAAAAGACCCTCGGAGTGTTGTTCTGCAGAATACATGCAGACATATGCATCAGTAGGAGTATTGCCAGCAGATCGAGGGATGTGATAATTCCCCTCTATTCGACACTGGTCAGGCAGCATCTGGAATACTGTGTCCAGTTTTGGGCTCCCCACTACAGAAAGAATGTGGATAAATTAGAAAGAGTCCAGCGGAGGGCAACAAAAATGATTAGGGGGCTGGGGCACATGACTTATGAGGAAAGACTGAAGGAACTAGGCTTATTTAGTCTACAGAGGAGAAGACAGAGGGGAGATTTGATAGCAACCATCAACTACTTGAAGGGTTGCTCCAAAGAGGAGGGAGCTAGGCTGTTCTCGAGGGTAACAGAGGACAGAACAAGGAGCAATGGTTTCAAATTACAGCTGGGGAGGTCAAGGTTGGATATTAGGAAAAACTTTCTCACTAGGAGGGTGGTGAAGCATTGGAATGGGCTATCTAGGGAGGTGGTAGAATCTCCATCTTTGGAGATTTTTAAAGCTTGGTTAGACAAAACCCTGGCTGGGGTGATTTAGGGGGAGAGGTCCTGCTTTTTAGCAGGGGGTTGGACTAGATGACCTCGTGAGGTCCCTTCCAACCCTATTATTCTATGATTCTATGATATAGTTTGCATAAAGTTGAAGAAAAAAAAAAAAGACTGTAAATTAAAATAATCTTCTGTGGCCACATCTGATGATTTCATGCAACAAAGAGCCATGGCCTATAGTTCTCCGCACAACTCAGTTCTAATCCCAATTCTAACGCTCACTACCTATGTGACCTTAAACAATCACTTAACTAGTCAATGGACAGGCAGCAAACTTGGGAGTCAGGAGGAGATATAGGTTACATCTTTGAGTTGCCATGGACACTTAGGCAAGCACTTACATTTTCTTCGTCTTTGTTTCCCTGCGGATAACATTTTACTTTTCCAAAATGATCTGAGATCTTTGCATAAATGGTTCTATGGTAAGTATTATTTCTGCCTCAGTCTAAGCATATCTACTTTTCACTATTATCAACAGCAATACTGTGAAGATTAATTGTTTACTGTTTGTAAAGTGTTGTGTTCTGTACATTGAATATTATTAATAATAATTTCTATTCAAATTCTGTTCTTTTAAATAGTGTACTGCACATACACAACTGTGCACTGTCAGTCATAGGAATGTTACATATTGCTCTTTGATACAAATTCTGTCTAAAAAAACCCCTCTTCTCCCTCTCAAAATGAACACAGTTTAATGAGAGATTTATATTAAATAAGAAAATAATTTATGGAAAGTAGAAGTTTCTGGAATAGATTTCACAGCACCAGTCATTGTGAATTTCTAGCTGACCCATGCTATTTCCTTAAAAACAGTATATTCCAGTATATTCTATCATATTCCAACAGTTTGCATCCTGGCTTCACACGATTGTACCAATAGTTTCAATACTTCTTAGGGAACTACATCTAAATGCACACTACCGTTCACAACAGACACCAGTTACATATAACCACAGCCTTCTGACACATTTGATGGAAGATTGTAAGATTAATTTGACCCATCTTCAGTACTTAAGAAGGAGCAAAGGAATTGTCTCATAGGATCAGACTAGTAATATTAGCTCAGTTAGTCCAGTATCCTATCTCTAATAGTGGCCAATGCCAGCTGGTCTAAAGGAAAGTGCAAGAAATTCTGAATTAGGCAATTATCAGACAGTCTGCCCTCAGGAAATTTCCTAACCCAACTCCCAATATTCCAAGGTTAGCATATGCTATCAAGCATGAGTGTTTCACACTCTCTCATATCTTTTTTTTTTTTAATTACTGTTAGAACTCTTGATAGATTTATTAGGCATATAAATGTCAAATTGCTTTTTTAATCCTGCTGAGGTCTTGGCTTCAGTGATATCCTCTTTAAATCATTTCTATGGACTAATTTGTATGAAAAAGCATTTCCTACTATTTGAATTTGCTATCATTCAGTTTAATAAAATATTTCCTTGTTTATGTGTTTTCAGAAAGGGTAGACAGACAGTCCCAATCTACCCTTTTAATTCCAATTAAATCAAAATCTCCCTGAATAGGTATTCAACCATTCAGAGGAAAAAATATAGACTACTTCCTGAATCACTTATCTTTTGAAGAACATGAGGTACTTGAAAAGAAACTCAAAGATTATATTTAAGATATCAGTTATAGGCTTCAGGTGTATTTTAAGGTAAGTTATTGCTTTAGGTTTCTCAAATAAATGGTTCCTTTTAGCCTGAGAACATGAATATCAATGTATTATTTGAGCAGTAAGATGTACTAACATTGGCATAACTGTAAAGTAATTGATTTCATCAGTAAGTTAACCATCCTGAGATGAAGTGAAGGGAGCTTAATGTACTGTCACTTTGCTACATGTGAATTCTCAGACTTACAGGATAGGATCAATTTCCAAGGAATGCCAGTTAGGATAATGTAAGTGTAATTGACTTTTGTGGGACAAAGATTATTATATGCAAAATCCAAACTCCATATTTAGAAATCAGATTATATA
Source organism: Pelusios castaneus (assembly GCA_007922175.1). Taxonomy (NCBI): domain Eukaryota; kingdom Metazoa; phylum Chordata; order Testudines; family Pelomedusidae; genus Pelusios; species Pelusios castaneus. The sequence continues at coordinate 2,702,815 of ML685782.1, forward strand.
ACCTATGGAATTGCTGCATGCTGTTTAGTAAGAACTGGGCATTGTAAAGAGCAAGGAATATGGCTGCCCTCTGAGATGGACACAGGGGGCGGGACAATTCCCTGCAAGGGGGCGGAACCAGGTTCTCCTATCCCAGAAGACAGGAAGCAGGGGGGTGGGAAGGGAAGTATAAGAGGGCAGCCCTCTCCCTCAGTTGGAGCTCAGCAGGTGCTGAGGAAGCACTATACTGCCCTACCGCGGGACTTTAAGCCCCGCTAAGCCTCTAAAGAGGCCTGGCCCAGACTCCTGATAGCTTGGGGTCCAGAGGATTGCCCCAAGTTGCCAGTGCCCAGCCAGCCAGAGGGGACAGCCAGCCCCTGGGACCTGAACAAGCAGCCCTCTGCTGGGGAGCCAGACATTGAGTGCCCTGACCTGGAGCCCCAGGAGCCAGAGATGCCAACTGGCCCCTGCGATCTGGAGGAGCCACCCTCAGCAGGGGACCTGGAGGAACAGCCCATAGCCCCGGAACCTTGTGGACTGGAGCTGCTGCCCAAAACCTTGGACCAAGAGGAGCTGCCCTCCGCAGAGGACCTGGGTGAGACACTGCTGGTCCTGCTGCCACCAGATGAGGCCGACGGATTTGGGAACTTCCCGATGGTGGAGTACTCCAGTGTCCCATAAGAGCCAGAACCAGGTACCCTAGGGGAAAAAGCAACCTGATTCGGTGGCCACTTGGCAGGCCTTAAAATAGTGGACCAGCGCAGCGTGTTTTGGTGGGAGCCCCACTGCTCCCCCACCAGGGGCACCCCGTTGCCACCCGCAGTGTTTGAACCGTCCTGTGATAACCACTGAGGCTTGTGAATGGTGGTCTTCCCCCTGCCTGACCCCGGTGTCCTTGCCTGACTGCTCATTTCTGTGCTGCTTGCCCCGCCCTACCTGAGGGCTGGGGGTGTGTTGTATATAGACTCGCCTTTCCCGGGGCTAGAGACTGCTGCCTGCCCTCTGGGCCAGAGACTGCTACCCGCCCTTCCCTGCCCACTGGCTGGGAAGTGCAGCAATACAGGCATCTAATGTTGAAGGAGGTCGTATGTTCCTCAGTTCTATGAGAAAACAAATGAAGCCCAAACAATTACAAGTGATAAGAAACCCCTCAAAATAAACATAGTACTTTAACTGAGTACCCGTCATTGTGACTGGAGATCAGTTATTGGTCCACTGAAGTTTCTGTATATATGCATCATAACAGTGTAAAAGAACCACAGCACTCCCAATTAGGGCTAAATCTTGAATATTGGACTGGTCAACCGGGCCCGAAAGCTCATTGTGAAGGTCCAGAGAGGAGGAAGCTTTTCCCCTGAGACTGAAACAGCTAAAGACTTGACCACACACGTGCACAGCAGAACCTCAATACTTTTGTTGCATATAGGAATCACTGAAAGCATAAGAGGTGAAGAAGAGCAGAATCTACTCTTGATCAAGTTTCTTTCCATTAAAGCGGGTCAGAAAACTTCAGAAGCCAATGGAAAATAGAGATGACATGTTTGTGAACACTCTGAATCATTTTCTAATCTATTCTAGCAAGTCTGTTTATATATATTATCTATATTCACCAATCTCATTACCAAATGATAAATGTTGGACAGTTGGGTACTTATGTGGTATTATTTTAAGTCTTGATCTGCTAAACATTAAAATCTTGTTGGACTGTGTGTGCTATTATGGTATATGAAATTATAAAATATTTCTGCAAATGCCACTAGAGTATGTTGTGAGGTGGGAAACACCTAAATCACCTATTCAGGTAAAACAATGGAGTGGCCAGATAGTGTTAATGGCTCATTCAATAGGGAGAGAATACACTATCCTAGGCTATGTCTACACTGGCAAGTTAGTTCGAATTAAGGAGGTTTAATTCGAACTAACTAAAGCCATGGCTACACTAGGCTTTAGTTAGTTCGAATTAAGGGCTTCTTTAATTCGAACCAATAAGTTCGAATAGGGTATTCGAACTAAAGAGTAAATTCGAAGTAACTAGTTTGAATTAACCAACGTGGCCATGTTAATTCAAACTAATTTCTTAGTTCGAATTAACTGGCCATTGAAATGAATGGGGATCGCTAATTCGAACCAAGCAAGTGCTTGTTTAATTCAAACTAACATTCCAGTGTGGCCATGCTAGTTTGAATTAAGCTAGTTTGAACTAACTAAAATATTAGTTCGAATTAGTTAGTTCGAACTAACTAATTTGAACTAATTTTAGCAAGTGCAGACATAGCCCTAGAGACTTTATATAATATAACGTTCACAAGGCGGTACTGATTGACCAGTGGAGAGCAGTGTCTATGCCCTAAGGATGAGCTGTCCAGCAAGCTGGGAGTAACTATAAAAGGGAGGCAAATTCCAAAGGGGTAGCCGTGTTAGTCTATTGTAGAAAGACAACCGAGTCCTGTGGCACTTTTAAAGACTAACAGATTTATTTATCGCAAGAGCTTTCGTGGGAGAAAATGCGATAAATAAATCTGTTAGTCTTTAAAAGTGCCACCGGACTCTGTTGTCTATAAAAGGGAGGGAATGACAGCACACTTGGCTCCACTTCCCTACAACTCAACACCTGAAGGACCATCTAGAAAGCAAAACCGGGGAGTGAAATCAAGGCAGGGAAGATTGCCCAGCCTGCATTTAAGCAATTGCTTATACCAGCGAACAAGAGTGAGACATTACTAATTCGAATCCTGTTACTGTGTACAACTTGGACTGTGATTTTATATTTATTTAATTTGGAAACTACTTTTTACACTTTTGCCATTTATAATCAAAGCCTTTATAATCACTTAAATTCTATTTTTCTGTAGTTAATAAGCTTGTGTAATGTTTTGTCTTAACTCGTGTTTTTTGAGTGAAGTGGTTAGATAACCTCTGTTCAAGTGTAGTATCTGTAGCTTGTCATAATATCAGAGTGTGAGATGGAGCCCAAGATAGTCAGACAGGGGGCTCAGTGGTGCTCTAGCTCCCAGGAAGTACCCCAAGGGTTTTGTATTCCAATATACAGCAATGCAATGGAACTAAAGGTCAACCTGACCATAGACCTTAGTTACATTTATGCTACAGACATGTCAGGAAAACAATTTAATTGATGATGCTTGATGTCCATAATAAAAAATATTTAACACACAATATCTATCTTGCATCCTGCATTCTGCAACAATCACTTCCTCTCTTCTAGAAGAGGTGTAATAATGTGGATAAAAAAGGAATAGATCCAAACTTCACTCTAATCTAAACCCAAATAGTAACATTTCTCCCCCTAAGTTCAAATAACTTGTATTTCCTTCTTAGCCCTGAGATCACTGCACCTCTTGATTCTGGCTGGAACTGGAAATACTAAGCTATCTGGTAAATAGACTGTTCTGATGGTTAGTCTGGAATATAAAATATCTCTCTTCTAACAAGAAAGCCTGTTTGCTCAAGCTTGCAAACCCAATATTTAAGACTTCTATTTTTTCTTTTGGTGGCAGGTCATCTAAGCCTTCCTACTCAGAGGGCAGATCAGAACTGAACCTCTGAACATTCAAAGACTTCATTAGAAGTTCAATCACTTGTTGGAGACTGATGTCCCAGGAACAACACAGAACATACAATGCAATACACTACAAATAGCGGGGGCATAGTTAGGGATGTACCTAACTTCATGATACATTACTGTAAATAAAATGACCTGAACATGTTTTCTTGCCCCATTAGTATATGTGTGCAATGTTAAAGCTTCATTTCCCTAAATCTGCTTGCTGCTGTCAGATCTATTTCTGCCCCACAATCCTCCTCAGCATCATCACTCCACACATGATTTACTCTGCACAGATAGGGAAGCCTCAATTCTATAACATGGAAGCTGCAAATTTATTTACAAAAACAGGTCTGATGCCATGGCAGTTGCCTTGGATTCCAGAAGTTTTGAAGTCGTCAGTCATGCTGTTTTCTTAAACCACTTTTGCTTCAAAGAATATACTAGGGTTTTTACAGCGTTAAGACCCTTCCAATATTTTTAGGATATTTCTCTTTTGCATATATTTCCCCCAATAACTTTCATCGTTAAAATTATGTGGTCAAATAGTTAATACCCATCTAAAAGCACAGTCAGAAAGAAAGAGGAGACTGATATAACATCTATGCACCTCTTTCATTTTCCTAAGAGGCCCAGCCCAGAAAGCTGGTGCGATTTTTAAAAGTGCGACTCTGACAACTTTAACTGTATCTTGACTATGCAGTTACAAAGAGAAAGAAAGGGGAACATAACCATACAGATGCATTTAAGAGCATAAACATTAAGTAAAGAGTAGAAGTCTTTAGCATGGTGCAAGGAACTAATAGTAGTGGATGAAATTAAGTATGAGAAAAAAATCATTTTTAATTTTTCACCCCTATTTTCTATTGCATATGCAATGGCAAATTGGTCATTCAACTAACTAATTAAATTTAAAACAAAACAAAACCAAGGAATATTGATCTCATTCTCTCCGAACTAGCCTACTCTATTATTGCACGTAACTATGATGGCGGTAGTAAACATGCACAACTCAATGAAGTACTCATCGGAGATAAAAACACAGCATTAGAAATACTATCTAACTGGTTGGGAATTTTTCAACAAAGCATTTTTCCAATTAAAAACAAATGTTGATTTGTTGAAAACAAAAATTTTTAATAGGACCACTTTTGATAAATGTCCTGTTTAAAAAAAAAAATTGAAAAAGGTTTTGAAGTTATCAAAATGAAATATTGACCAATCCTAAATGAAAAGTTCCAGGCTATTTTTAGTTCAAAACAACTTTCCATTTATAAATGTAAATTAATTTTGTAATAAATAAATAGGTCAAAACTGAAGTGAAACATCTCAAAATTGTTGAAACAAAATGTTCCAATTGATCCAAGATGTTTTCCAATTTGCAAAAGTTTTCAGGATTTTGACTTTTTGTTCCAATTTAGGATAGGGATTTTTTTTTTTTAAATCTTAAAAATTTTCCAAAGAAAAGAAAACCATTTTCTATGCACTATAATACTGTATCTTAACAGAGGTAAAATATTTTTCAGTATAAACCCCTTCCCTTGTGACTCAGGCTTACTTATTTCAGTAATATTTACTTTTCCCCCAGTCAGTATTGTAGCTTCCAAATAACTATAAACATGTTGACTAATTAAGCTCCATAAAGGCCAATCAGCAAAGTGACATTGATACTGACTGCAGCCTCCTGGCAAAATAGGAATTCTATCATTGTTTATTGACTGGCACATTGCATATGTAATGGGCCTGGCATTTGCCAACTCCAGACGTACAGGGACAGCAAAACCATCTGCAGAAACTGCTTGTTATCATGTAAATAAACCTATTCAAATTCAAACACCCATTCAACAGCCAGTCAAGCCAGTTCTGATCTACAGTATCAATTTTGTTCATATGAGCTAGTGTGGGTGGAGCCATTGGTACTGATGTTCAGAACTAATTTTATTCCCCAAATACATTGTAATGGGCACACTTGTAAAAAACACTCAAGTCATCTTTCAGAATATCAAGAAATATTTTACTGTTCCGAGGCCCATAAGCAAGGATCAATACTTCAATTGAGCTTTCAATTACAGATGCAATAATTATGCATTTGATTAACAATTAGCAGCTCCTGTAGTTGGCTAGCATTTTAATTACTGATTACACCAGTGCTGATTACTTAAATGATACCTGCACGAGAGCCCCATGATTAACAGTTTATAAAGCAAAGGGCACAATAATCCCAAAATAATTAGGCTATTAAGATTCACATTAAAACCAAATCTTTAAATATTTCAAAGAGAGATCCATTTTAAACAATGGCAATGTTCTTTTCTCTTAATTATGTAGCACAGATTTGAGGAGCTTCCTAGCAATCATTCTAATGGAGTTAATTGCCTGCTTCTCCATGGGACTTAGGTGCCGGCTCTATTGGTGCTCCAGGGCTTGAGCACCTATAAGAAAAAAACGGAGTTCTCAGCACCCACTGAGACTGGCCACTACAAATCAGCTACTTGGGGTACCACTGTGCACTGCCAAACAGCTGATTTGCACAGCAGTGTGCAAATTGGCTGTTCAGTGTCACAAAGCGGCGCCTTGAATCAGCTGATCAGCGGCCAGTTCTCCCTGTGGCCCCACCAACATGCTCTGCCTCTTCCCACTTCTTCCACCAAAGTCTCATCCCTACCCACTGGCAATTACTGGCAAAATCCAGAATCAGTACCTATGCCGTGGGGTATGGAAATCACATGGTATGTGTTAGTTGTCCCTCACAACAAAAGCCCGAAAAAAACCAAACAAAGACCAATGGATTCTTCCTTTTAATTTTCTTAAATATTCATGTTTCAGCAATGGGCTGTTTGGGTTTTATTATTATTTATTATTTTTAAATAATGCACACTGTGATGCCTGATGAACACGTGCTAGCTTATGCTAAGGTCACAAAAACTGACAAATACATCACTAGAAAGAGTCTGGCTCACCTGTGTATTATTATTGTTAAAGTAGGTAGTATTAAATGGATGTGGTTAGTACTTAGACTTCATGGAATGCTTGTAAATCGCTGTCTGCATCTCACTTATAACATCAGTATCCTATATTACAAAGTAATATCTGAGTGTTTGCATTGTAAGCCTCCGTTACTAAGTAAATAGCTAAAGAGGAAAGAGATATTAACTTCTGTGAAATGCTGATCTCCAACAGAAGGAAGACCCATCAAAACCAAATGGACTACAGTGGGACATTAAAGAGGACAAAAGATTTTGTGGTTTACCCCTCCCCCCATGTGAAGATGAGTCTTGCAAGTGAATTCCTTCCATAAGCTGAGTTTGCAACTCAAAAGCAGAAGAGGGGAAGGGAATAAAATCCCTAAGAAGGAGAAATTGTGATTTATTCTGTTTGGACTCTCAGGAAGAGGTTTCTAGGCCCAGAGGCACATTAATATTTATTGGGGCTCAGGGCACAAAGAACATTTAGACCCCCTGTAATCAGGAAGCCTCTCAACCCTCAGGCAGGGCGGGGCAGGCAGCAGTCTCTTGCCCTGACTAGGGCAAGTCTGTATAAGCAACAGGCCTCCCAGCCCTCAGGCAGGGCGAGACAGGCAGCACAGAGAGTCAATTCCCCTGTTGGGGTTGAGTAGCAGGGTCAGAGAGGGGCAGGAATACCACTCACAAACCTCAGCAGCTATGGCAGGATGGTTCAGGCACTCCAGGTAGTGATGGGGTGCCCTTTTGCAGGGCAGCGAGGCTCCTACCGAAACACACTGCCGCAGCTACTGCCACCCGAGAGCTGGCCGAGCATCCTCTTTCACTGGGTTGCTCCTCCCTTCTCTCCTTTTCCCTGGGATACCTGGTTCTGGGCTCCTATGGTTCATCCAGGTACTTGGCCAGAGGGACATTCCAGAAGCGTTTGGCTTCATCTGGCGATGGCAGGTCTGGCAACATCTCAGGGTCCTCCAGGTGGCAGGGTCCAGCCAGTGGCTTCAGCCCCGAAGGCTCCACTCCTACTGTCTGCTCCCCCAGGTCCTCTGCAGAGGGCAGCTCGTCCAGGTTGCAGGGCCTGGTCAGCCCCTCCCCAGGTCCACAAGAGTCTGGGTCGTGTGTGTGCTGGGTCGTGTGCTGTTCTGTTGGATCCTCAGCAGAGGGCTGCTCCCTCTGGTCACAAGGGCCTGGCGTCCCCTTTGATCTACTGGGCATCAGCCATTCGGGGTGGTCCTGTGGGCCCCAGGCTGTAGGGAGCTCTGGCCAGGCCTCCTAGTAAGTTTGGTGTGGCTTGAGGCCCTGGGACAAGGCCAAATGGTCTTTTCTCTGCGCCCGCCAGGACATAACTGAGGGGAAGGGCTGTCCTTTTATACCCCCCTCTCCTGGTTCACCGCCCCCTGCTTCCGGTCAGGTGGGATTAGAGTTTCTGGTCCCGCCCCCCCAGTGTCCGTCTCTGAGGGCGGCAATATTTCCTGTTCCTTACATGCCCCACAATCCATTAAAACCACTAATGTATCAAAAAGCATTAAGACAAAGATTCCATTCAATATTTGCACACTGCATTAATAATAAAGCAAATCATATCCCAATTCATTATGCCAAAATTAACTGCTCAAGTTTTCCACATAGAAAATTAACATGGCTTGATATTTATACCATTACTCAAAGATATTCACTGCTAATCAGGACAATGATGGATTTATGAGAATAAATCATTCACAGGTCAACAAGTGGTTCTTTCATCTCCCCCAGTTTTCTGAAACCAGTCCATTATGCATTTTTTCCACTTACTAATCTTGTTACAGTGCAGTTTTGCTACTGAGGAAGCAAAGATGTCTTACAGACAGCATCCAAAGGGGTAGCCATGTTAGTTTAGTTTAGCAAAACAAACAAGGAATCTTGTCAAATTCCAAAGGGGTAGCCGTGTTAGTCTATTGTAGAAAGACAACAGAGTCTTGCGGCACTTTTAAAGACTAACAGATTTATTAATCGCATGAGCTTTCGTGGGAGAAAATCCCACTTCGTCAGACGCTTTGAAGATAGGAAAGTTACAGAGTGGGAGGAAATTAAATGCAGGGGAGTGTATGACATAGCATCAGGTCAGGCTGTAACAGCAAATCAAAGTAGGTGTTAGGATTCAAAACACTGGGGAACAGCACATAGAGGAGGGGGGAGGTCAATTCACTTGATGTAATGCGAGAAAAATCCATAGTTCCTGTTCAACCCCAAGGCAACTGAGTCAAATTTGCATATAAGTTCGAGCTCTGCAGACTCTCTTTGAAGCTGTGATTTGTTATTCATCTGTGTCAACACAGCTATTAACAAGTCGTTAAGGGAGTGAGCAGGGAGATTGAAGTGTTCCCCTACAGGTTTTTCAGTATTGCAGTTTCTGATGTCAGATTTGTGTCCATTGATTCTTTGGCGCAGACTGTAACAAATTTATTTATCGCATGAGCTTTCATGGGAAAAAATTCCCACTTTGTCTTCAAAGTGTTTAACAAAGTGGGATTTTCTCCCATGAAAGCTCATGTGATAAATAAATCAGTTAGTCTTTAAAAGTGCCACAGAACTTTTTGTTTGTTTTAAAGAAAGCAGTCACAGGTCCAGAAAGTAATTTAATTAAACAGAAATAATCCTAACCTGAGTTAAAATAACTCTATAATTAAAAACTTTTAAGATACACACAATGGTGAGAACTGGTTTAAAATAAAGTTTCCAATTGATCACATAAACTATGAAAAAATGTTGAAAGGATCTGATGTGTGCTAAAGTGACTTTTTTGGTTTTCTGCCTAAGGTAATTCAAGTCAATCCATAAGAAAATTGACATTTTACTAGTTAAGTTTTAGGGCTAACTATTTCAGCTAATCAGAATCTAGCTTTATACATTAAAATCACACTTTTAAGACTAGGCCAGACTCTGATTAGCAGAGCACACAACAGGATGTTCTGTCATTACTAAGTCAACGAGAATATTGTTTTTCCAATAATAATGCAGAGGGAATATTCATCACTCCATTATACCATTACCTCATCATAAGTGTAACGGAGGGGAAAAAGTCACTGGAAGTGAAAGGCCTAGCAAGATAAATATCTCCCACTTCTATAACAATTTGGGTTTGTCCTTTATGTTTTAATCCCCTCACCAGACTTGGCATTCACATAGCAAGTGGTGAGCATTAGCACATGACAGTAGCTGGTTTCACTAACCATCTTTGTTAAGTAAATTTGGACCGCAATTCATTTGGGTAAGTCATAGTTTAGTGGGTTGGGTCTGGAAGCTATGGACCAGTACCACATCAGTCCATGCTGAATGATGTGGGAAATACACACAAAGATCTTAAAACAACAGTCCAGGATAAATAGCACTATTATCTTTCATCCAGTGCTAAGGTGGAAATACTATACGGTGGAAAGCCTTAGATCATCTGAACAGGCGGGTAAATAATGCCATATCACAAAGTCTAAGAATCCAGACTAGGATCCCAAGGCTGTGAAATACAGCAGGCATAGGCAGAATCCACAAAGATCTCAAGGGTGCAGTTGGGGGTAAACAGGGCTACATCGTGACATATTAGGATGGGGTAAATAATGCTGCATTGTGAGATACCGGGATAGGGCTAACCAAAGGCCTCCAAACCATGTATGGAGGTACAAAAAAGCCAAATAAAGCCTCTGTCTGACCATATATTTTGCAATCACCAAAAGACATGCGGAAAAAAAAAAAAACTGGAAGAAGAAGAAGAAGAAGAAGAACAAGAAGAATTAGTCATGTCTGGAGGAGAGAAGTGAATGAAGATTGAGAAGCAAGGAAGAAATGATGGAGACTTCCACAGTGTGTGTGTAAGTGGGAGAATAGGTCATTACCATATTTCCCCACTTTAGCAGGTTAGCAGAGAGTTCCTACTCCCTTACTCTCCCAGCTCCTCGTATGTGTGGTGGTGGGGGGTTGCATTTCCCTGGGGGTTTCCCCTGTGGGTTGAAATAATGGGGATTTCCCTGATCCCAGAAGGATCTTGGGGGAGATTTCCCTGGTTCTCCAGCTAAAGGGAGCTCCTCATCCCAGCAGCCCCTCACCCCTCTTATTGTATATGTTCCCCCAGTCACTGGGTTGTAGCCCGTGTCCTCACAGCCCATCCTGGCCTCGGGGCAGTGGGACTCCAGCCATGACTGAGCATTCCTGTGTAGTTTAGGGATGGACGAGATGCAACAGGAAGTGATATTCTCCATCGTCCTTCGCTGGCCACCCGGCCAGGTGCAGGAGGATTCAGGGGGAGCCCATAACCAATGGCAGCAAGAAGCTATGGGCAGCAGCAAAAGAAAAATAACACAAGTAGGAAGGGAAGAGGTGACGTCTGCTGCTGCTCCCTCCCGTCACACCCATTGGCTTTTCCAAGAAGCCTTGCCCCAAGCATTGCCAGCCCAAAAGAACAGAGGGTGCAGCAGATAAGTCATCCTTCCCTAGCATCATAAGATTTCCCTGGGGGACCCCAGTTGGCTGGGGACCCTGGACACAAGCCCCATCGGCCTGTGTATTAATCCACCATTGTTTTAGGCAAGCAAGGGATCCCCAGCTTCTTAGCCTGGGTTAGCCTGGAAGGACATCTATAGAGCTTACTTATTATAGAAGCTTCTATTGCCTATTTTCTTCAATAGACAGCTTTTATTCAGTTCTTACTCAAGACACTAATGTCAAGGGGAATTTTACTTACGCAAGGACTAAGCTAATGTCTTTTGAATTTGGCCCAACTACTTCTGTGGGCTTCCTGAGATAAGTATTTAAAACAGAATTCAGCACTGAGTTCTGCATGACCTCCCAAGAGCCATAAAAGCCTATGCTTTTCAATGCCATGTTTTCACAACTTGAAGCCCACACTCACCGTGGGAAGAGTGAGTCCTCTTTGTTACTGCTATTCTCCGATTTCTCTGTCCTGTGTTTTATAGAATGTTCTTGATATTATGCTAAAATACTATAGCTATATTGGCAAAGCTACCTAACTGATAGACAGGTAAACTGTTAGGGCCCAAGTCTCTGATGCCATCTAAAAGTAAAATGTGAAGTTTGGCATTTTGGTGAAAAATGATGGTGTTTTGCAACTTTCCCCTAGAGAAAGACAGACTACATTCATCCTTAACAAAGACCAGCTGTCAAGCCCACCATGGGTCTCCTTTTATAAACATAGTTTATCATCTTAGCATTTTAAATCCAAGTCACAGATCACTTCTCTATATTTTGCACCCCAAAGCTGATCTTATTAATAAATTCTGATTGAACTTTATCTGTTCTTTTGCTTTAAGTCTTTTTAATTCTATAAAACATTGACTTTTTAAATAATAGTATTCTGGCTACCCATATTCCCTTAAATATTTTTGAATGCAGTCAGCTATGAACATACATGATCTTTAATAATTATTTTAGTTTTGAGCTCTATATTTTTATCTTTAAATTTTAGGTGCTAGAGGGTCCTGTAATTATCCTTGGCATCAGACACCAAATTAATCTAGAAAAGGTAAATGACTAGAAGTTACTAGACAATGCAACACATTATATTGATTTTTTAGGATTAATGACTAGGGTCATTTAGCACAGGTCTTTAAATTGTGTACCCACTGGCATCCGTTTAATTAATTTTTCACTCTCCTTCTTGTGCACATTCAATAGAATTAAGCAGATTTCTTTAAAAAAATCAACTTTGTCATAAAAATAGATATTTTCTTTTTTTTCTTTAACTGAGTATAGCACCAGGGGGGAAAACGTATAAAATACCATTTTTTCTGCTAAAAAGGAATATACCCTCATTACAAACCAATTACATTTATAAAAAAACAAAATCAGATGTTTGAAAATACATTTCACAACCGCACTTTTTTCATTTTTTTATTGCTAGTTAATAAGAAGCTACTACCATCATGGATGAAGAGCAGCAATTTGAGAAGCCAACAGAAGCTTGTACAGGACTTATTTAGCTATTAGCTGGATTTTGATGGTATTTCTGCAGAGAGCCTTGAACCCATTTAGGTGTGCACATTTTACATATTTGCAACTGAGGTTCATAAAAATTTTGAGAACATGACCATTTCTGTCTATCTAGCTCAATTATTTATGTGGCACCTATCAATACAGTAGGTAAACAGGAGCAATTCTGCTTCCAGTGAAGTCCATGAGAATTTTGCTATTGAGTTTACTGGGAACTGGATTGGGCTCTCTTGGATCAGTATTAAAAACAGCGAGTTTGAGGGATCTTTCAACATATATATTTGAAGTAGGAAGCAAAGTTGGAAATTAGAACCAGGGTTTTCAAAAACAAGTTAGTGTTAGGGTTCTAAAAAAATAACCTGACCTTTCCAAATGCTGAGCTCCCACAGTTTGAAGAAGAATACTAGATGCTCTGCAGCTTTATAAATTATGCCAGTTATTTAGGGATTTAACTTTAGGCTCTTGGTTTTGAAAAGTGTGCCCTGGATTTCTTCTGCTTGTCTGTACTGAGTTCAGTCTATGCAGGAAACTGGTTCATTGATTAACAACACAATATTGTAGAAAAGATATGCATACAGGAAAAACCTTGGTAGAGCCAAAGGGCAGTGTGGGGAAGCCAGAACACCTAGGTGATGCTTTCAAACTCATTCACAATGAGTGAACTTCACTATGTGACAGATGTTTCCAGAAATGAATGCCCCGTGATTTACACTTTAAAAATACAGAACAGCCTGCAGCAAAGGTGTGTGGGTGAAAAGTCTCTACTGCTCTTGAATGAAGCCATGTTTTGCTGATCCCTTAGATGGTCTGAGTTTGTGAAATGGAGAAAGCAGAAAGGAGAACAGATGTCAGTGATTTGGAATTTAAAGACTCATTCACTAAAGCAGGAGATGATTGAGCTAGTTAGGTGGGAACAATCTCCAGCCTTGGTGAACTAATCTATCACTGGATCTCAAATATGACTAGTTACATAGCTCTTCCTCCTGTTGAAGCAGACATCCTCCCTTCCAAAATACATTCTTTGCTTTTGAAGGCTATCACAGATAATCTGTCACCCGTGAAAGGTACTGTTTACTTACTAATACAAAAGAGCAAACTGTGTGATATATTTATCTTCTGGCAACCCAATCCTCTGCATCATTTCGCTGACACCTGATGATAGAAGTGTAGATAACAACATGCTAGTCCTCAGCATCCTAAATTTGCTTGGTACTTGTGCAGATGCTGCCTGATGAGTATCTCTGGGGCTCTGATTAATTTTGGCAGAAGTCAGGCGCAAGAAAAGAGCACTCTTCTGTGCTAGAAACTTGACATCAAGTTTTTTAGGAATCTGGGCTGGTTTCTTGGTTTGCCGTGTTTGAAATCCAGGCTTGGTTGCTGACTAACTGAGCTAGGTTGCCTTGCAGTTAGGTGAATTAGTGCTTGATTTTAGCAAAGTTCCTATAAGTGAGAGCAGTGCGTCTTATTTCAGTAGGTCAGTGATTAGAGACAGCTGAATGAGGGGAGGAGGAGAATGGGGCAGGGGGAAGTCCCCATTCCAGTGATGAGTATCATGACAAGGCTTCAAAAAGCATGCAGGCTCCCAGTGGCTAGTAAGACCCATGGCTGGTGAGATAAAGGGAGTTAGCCAGCAGAGAAAGACAGGGAAGTGGGGTGTTTTATTTAATCCCTTAATTTGCACATACTTTATACAGAAGAATCTGCTATGGGAGGAAAGTGGCACATCACCAACAACATTGCTAGCTCTTCCTCTGCCTGCACCTGTTGGGGCCCAGGCCAGAGAAATATCCTGGTCCTAGAGGCTTCTACTCAATGCAGCCTGCTTGTCACTGCCAAAGAAAATCAGGCAGAGGGAACCACTCAGACTGAGACATGTCTATTGGTGGTGTCACTCAGGAAGCAGGTAAAGGGGCTACAGGAGTAGGTAGCATATTTACATAACAACCAGGAGCAATAGGATTTCATCAGCAGGATGCACATGGATTCATCCACAATGGAGAATGCTAGAAGACTTCAGTAACATCTGAAGCAAAAGGAGAACTGGCTGTTCTGTGGGGAGGAGACTGACTGCTGACTATCTTCATGCCCCATGCAGGTTCCCTACTTATTGAGGTGAAGAATTGGTATGGAAGGAAGAGAAGAGCAGAACCCACTGGATGAAGAGGAGGAGTCACTTGACCCCAAGGCTGGAAGACTCATGGCATGAAGAGAAATGAGTGGTGGTGGTTGTGGTGGTGGTTGCAGATTCCCTTCTAAGGAAGATGGAGGTATTCATTTGCTGACCTAACATGATGAGCCAGGCAGTGTGCTGCCTGACTGGAATCCACATTTTAGATGTTATGGAAAGGTTGCCAAGGCTTATCTGTCCCTCTGTGGACTACTGCATGCTTCTCATCCACATGAGTACTACTGAGACTGCTAAGTATGACCCTGGGCAGACCAACAGTGAATAAATGGTTCAGGAAGCAATGGTGAAGGAATCAGGATTCAGGTTGCGTTTTTGTGCACTCAGCTTCGTAAAAGCCCAGACAAATGACACACATACCCTAGAGATGAATGCATGGCAATCTAGATGGTGTTGAGGGGAGGTCTTTGGTGTCCTCAACCTGGGGATGTGATTAATAAATCTGTTAGTCTTTAAAAGTGCCACAAGACTCTGTTGTCTTTCTACAATAGACTAACACGGCTACCCCTTTGGAATTTGACAACTTGCAAAAGTTAGTAAGGAGGGCTTTAAATTATTTTCAAAGGGGGGAGGTGACAAAACCCCATAGGTAGATATAATAATAGTGACCTTAACAGAGGGTTAAATGTTGGAAGAAGAATTATAATAGGACACAAGTGAAACAAGAGGAGTGTTGGATTACACAAGCTTGTTCTGAGGTTTAGAATGAGATGAGAGGAATTAGTTGAAAGTCTTTGGGTGAAAATAAAACAGATAAAAACAGGAGTGATGCCATAGTAAGAGAGTACAGCAAAATTCAAAATGTACCATAAGTCATTAGAATGTACTGGGGACAACTTTTTATTCCAGATGTTGAGGAAGTAAGCAGTGGGACAGCCATTTTACACTTAATTCTGACTAATGGGGAGGAACTGGTAACAAATCTGAAGGTGGAAGGCAACCTGAGTGACAGTGACCATGAAATGATAGACTTCATGATTCTAAGGAAAGAAAGGAGTAAGAGTAGCAGAATAAGGACAATGGACTTTTAAAAAGAAGACTAACAACTCAGATAACTAATAGGTAAGGGCCAATGGGGGAAAAATGTAAGGGGAAAAGGAGTTTAGCAGAGCTGGCAGTTTCTTGAAGGTGTGATATTAAAAGTCTGAAATATTAATGACCTGAAAGTCAAAAAGGAATCCTACAAAAAGTAATTTGCTCACCACATGGCCTCTCTTAAAACTTAAAACGATGTTTTACAAAGTCGACTTAATTTTCCTTAAGTCGACTTAAGCAGCTTACTTAAGTCAACTTAAGGAAAGTGTAGTGTAGATGCAGAGTAAATGAAGTCAACTTAAGCAAGCTTAAGTTGACTTAATTTACAAGTGTAGATGCACCCTTTCTGCTGAAAGCTTTCTGGCTTTGTACCAGAGCCAGCTTTTTGTCAAGCTGGGCTTTATCAGCCATTAGGCATTTCCAGTCAAGCCAGACTCTCCACCAGTGTAACCTTTAAACTGGCCCTATCTGTGCCACCTAAAGCCATTTAGGGTTGGTGTGGTGTTAACATCCCTTCTCAGGTGTGCCCAGAACTCGCTGAAAGATGGTATTCAAAGGATAGTTATCAATGGTTCACTCTCAACCTGGGAGAGCATATCTATTGGAGTCCCACAAAGGGCCAGTCCTGGGTCCGGTATTATTCAGTATTGTCACTGATGACTGGGATAATGGAGTGGAGAAGCTGACAAGCAGGGAGGGTTTGCAAGCACTTCAGAGGAGAGAAATATAATTGAAAACAACCAACACAAATGGGAGAATTGGTAGGTACTTCACTTAGGAAGGAAAACATCAAATGCACAGTTACAAAATCAAAGAAACTGGAAGGGACCACAAGAGGTCATTGAGTCCAGTCCCCTGTGCTCATAGCGGGACCAAGTACCCTCTTAAACCATCCCTGACAGGTGTTTGTGTAACCTGCTCTTAAAAACTTCCAATGATGGAGATTCCACAACCTCCCTAGTCAACTTATTTCAGTGGTTAATCACTCTAACAGTTAGGAATTTTCTCCTAATGTCCAATCTAAACCTACCTTGATATAAGTTAAGCCCATTGCTTCTTGTCCTATTATCAGCAGTTAAGAAAAGTAATTTTTCTCCTTCCTCCTTTTATCAACTTTTTAGGTACCTGAAAACTATTACCTTGTCCCCTCTTTTCCAGACTAAACAAACCCAGCTCTTTCAATCTTCCCTCATACGTCAAGTGTTCCAGACCTTTAATCATTTTTGTCCCTCTTTTCTGGACTTTCTCCACTTTGTGCACATCTTTTCTAAAATTAGGTGCCCATAACTGGCCAGAATACTCCAGTTGAGGCCTTGTCAGTGCGGAGTAGAGTGGAAGAATTACTTCTTGTATCTTATTTACAATATTCCTATTAATACATCCCAGAATGGCGTTTGCTTTTTTGCAACAGCGTTACACTGTTGACTCATGTTTAGCTTGTGGTCCACTATGACACCTAGATCCCTTTCTGCAGTACTTCTTCATAGGCAGTCATTGCCAATTTTGTATGTGTGCAATGGATTGTTCTTTCCTAAGAGGAATACTTCGCATTTGTCTTTATTGAATTTCATCCTACTTGCCTCAGATCATTTTACCAGTTCATCCAAATCATTGTGAATTGTGATCCTATCCTCCAAAGCACTTGCAGCCCCTCTCTGCTTGGTATCAGCCACGAACTTAGTAAGTGTACTCTCTACACCATTATTTAAATCATTGCTGAAAATATTGAATAGAACTGGACCCAGAACCGAACCATGCAGTACTGATAAACAACAGTCTAGGAAGTACTACTGCTGAAAAGGATCTGGAGGGTATAGCGGATGACAAATAATACATAAATCAACAGTGTTATATAATTATGAAAAAAGCTAATATTCTTGTGTGTTAGCAGGACAGTCTTATGTAAGACACCAGAGATAACTGTCCCACCGTGCTCGGCACTTGAGGCCTCAGCTGGACTTTCATGTCCAGTATTGGGCACGACACTTTAAGAAAGATGAGGACGGACTGGAGAACTTCAGAGAAGAGCAACAATTGTAGAAGTTTAGAAAATGTGACACATGAGTACATATTAAAAAACCTATGGAAGTGTTTAGTCTTGAGGAAAAAAAAGACTGAGGAAGGCACCTACTATAAGGATTGTTCTAAAGAGGACTCTGATCAATTGTTCTCCATGTCCAACTTATTTTTCTGGATTACAATTTTGGGGGAGAAAATCCATTATAATAATCAACTCCTTTAACAGCCCTGGCTGGAATCCCAGTTGCAGATCATAATTAACTTCCACAACTTGAAAGAATATTTGAGAGCAGTGAAGTATTCACTTCCCAAGAAAGGGAAGAGCATCTTCTCATACTAAGTTGCAAAAGTTAGTAAGGAGGGCTTTAAATTATTTTCAAAGGGGGTAGATGACGAAACCCCATAGGTAGATATAAAAATGGTGACTTTAACAGAGGGTTAAATGTTTGAAGAGGAATTATAATAGGGACATATGGGTAGAATCATCACTTTTGGAAGTTTTCATCCTTATTTCTATAGCCTTGTTAAAAGAAGTTTTTATACAGCAATAATGTAGGTGAAGATGTATTTGAATTCTCACTTCCCTCATTCACATGGATACAATGCTCATAACCTTGAGGGTTTACAACAAGAACTGTTAATTTCTTGGAAAGTATAGAATAGTCAGAACTTTTATCAAATAACCTTGTGGTGTTGTGCAAAGCACACCAATGCATAAAGCAAATTATGTGTCTGGTTTCAGAGCAAAGGCAAGCTTTATCACATCAAACTGCCATAGTAAATATCATCAACGTTTCACCTGAGGGGAACTTAGAAGAGATTTTCTGGGGTGTTTCTTCATGACATTTTAGACTTTAAGACCTGAATCTCTACTCCATTATACTAGTTTTAGCTTAGTGTAACTCTAGTGAAGCATACTGGAGCTAAATTAATCTAAATCCAAAGTGAGGAATCCAGCTCTTACATATCTTCTGACCTAATATTTATATGCATAACAAATACTGCAATGTGAACCATATTCAATGCCTTTATCACTATTCAACAAAGCAAAACCCCAGAAATATCATAATCTCATTACATATATATCATCCCACACCATGTCCTTCTCAGAGCCTTAATGGACACATGTCAGGAGCAGTAAATCACCAGTACATGAGCTATTCTCAGGAAAAGTGCTTTTATAAATGTTCAGAGCAAAGTACCAGAGCTATACAGTGAATACAAATAAAAATCAGAATTGATGTTGACATGCTCTGCTGAGTTGAGGCACTGTTGATATATTTTTTTTTAACTTAGCGTTTTTGTCAAACAAATGGCAAAGGATTGCTCAGACATGGGCCATGGAAGAAGGACAAATTTTCATTGTGGTTTGTATTCCTCACAATTTAATTGGTTCACTCGTTAGCACCACAACTCTAAAGGAAGAAGAAAGCATCTTAAAAAGAAACCCTTTGTCATATATTGAATGTGACAAAACAATTTCATGAAATTTTCTAGTTTGCTTAAATTATATGTGATGTCAACTCTTAGAATATTCAGGCTGTAGTTAAGATGATAGCATAAATTAATGTTTAGATCCTGTTTGTATTTGGCAGGGAAACCTACCACACAAAATAACAAACATACAGAATAAACCAGTGTCCAACAGCGAAGAGTAAAATTTCCATGAACTTCCTTAAAGGAGTCTGGCTTCAATCTTTCCATCAGGATGAGAGCACTCATGCATATTTGAACCTAGACAGATAGAGTAGTAGCAATGGTAATTAGATCTTATGTAGAACTTTATAAACAGAGATCTCAAAATGCTTTACAAAAGAAGTTAATTATCATCATCATTTTACTGATAAAGGAATGGACATAGAGAAGTGTCATGTCTAGCACAAGGCCACAGAACATGACAGCGGCAGAACCAGGAGAGAATACACAAAGAATGAACAAAAGAAACACAGTGAGGGCCAAGAGTATGATGAATCCAGTGCATGCTCCATGCAACTAGGGAAGTAGCTAGTTATGGAAGAAGGGCACAATGAGGTCACTAGAGCTATGTCTACACTTGTAAATTTAGGTCGACTTTAGCTAAGTCAACTTAACAAAGTCGACTTTAAGTCAACTTTGTTAAGTCGACTTAGTATGTCCACACCTAAATTTAAAGTCGACTTAGGGTGGACTCTACAAAGTCGACCTAGAGCGTCCACACTGGACATCTAAGTCGACTTCTAGGAGCTAGGGGGACCTTGAACAGGTCCACAGTGGCGGGGGGGCACCCCTTGCCAAGTGCCAGGGGGCTCAACCTTTGCCCCATTGTACCTAGGTACAATGGGGCAAAGGGGGACAGGGACCCTGGCAGAGCATAGGGGCAGGGTAGGGGGGCATTCCAGGCTCTCCCTGTGCCACCCCCCTGGCAGGGAGGGAAGTGGGGGAGTCCTGGAGAGCCCTAAGTCGACTTAGAGTTGACTTAGGGCTACTCCAAGTCTACACTGGCTTGAGTCAACTTTAGAAAGTAGACTTAAGCCTAAAGTCGACTTTAAACGAGGTTTAATAAAGTCAACTTAATTTTCCTTAAGTCGAGTTAAGCAGCTTGCTTAAGTCGACTTAAGGAAAGTGTAGTGTAGATGCAGAGTAAATTAAGTCAATTTAAGCAAGCTTAAGTCGACTTAATTTACAAGTGTATACGCACCCTAGAAGCCCAGGTGTGGTTTTAATCTAGGTGGGTGGTACAGTTATCTGAAGAGTAGTGATGGTTCAAACCCCAAATCTGGAACTAGCGTTTGTAGGTTTAATTTAATTTAGCTCATTGTTGTGGCAGAATCCGATAGCGGAGCTCCTGAGTGTAAGCTTGCTGATGATTGAGGATGTCTGGGTCTGGAGCTTAGTTTTGTACCCAGTACGACTGAAAAGTACTGGGCATTGCTGATAATCAGAACACATACATGGACAGGGAGATTTTCCTACACTTTGTTGCAGTAAATACACCTGTTAAACACAGATATTGTCCTTTTAATATCACTAATAAAGATGAACGCAATAAGGAAGTTGCTAGAGATTCTTGAGAGGGAAGACAAAAAAATCCCCTCCTCCAAATCTGTTTCTCATAAGGTATTTTTTGTGATACATTTTTTTTCTTTTAAAATTATCTTATTATGTATCACCATTGCTTATCCAAAACCAAAATGATTTTCTCTTTGCTTCAGGCATGCCCATGGCCCTACTGTTTTATGGGGGGACCCACATTAACTTAATCGGAGAAATAGTTACCGAATGATGTGCAGCATATGTCTGTGGTCCATAAAAATGTGACTTCTCCTGGTGTATGCTGTATGAACTCAATTTCAATAACTCATTTGGACAAGAAAAGCAAGATGGTAAAATACTGCTGTGTTTAAATGAAAAGCACCCAGAAAAAACCCCATAAGAATGTAGGCAGGGAGGGATGGAAAGTAAAAAGCTCACTGAGCATTTAAAGTGGAAAAGAGAAGAAATGTGAAATAGAATATTGGGTGTATAATGGTATAAAATGCTGTTTAATAAAGAAATATAAGAAAACATACAGATGGGGATATATTTAGCTACACAAGTGATATTTAATATCTAGTTTTGGAAGGATTTATTGATTTAAGAAAAGGCAAATAATGCTGTATTTCATGGTGATCTCATCCAGATCTAGTTCTCCTTAATGACAATGAAAAACAAAGAGGTCAACAGTATCATTTGGCTTCATTATTTGAATGGTAATATGTTATCAATCTGGGTAGCTGTCACAACATTTAAAAAATGAGCCTGCCTTGAATGCACTAAACCCCATATATTTTTCTACATCCTGATCCAATGCTCATTGAAATTAATGGAAATCTTCCACTGACTTTAATAGGTATTGGATTGAGCCCATAAAATGGGTAATTCTGGAATAAACTGGCACTGAAAGACGCATTTATATACCAAAAACTCAGTTTGTTGTGCATTCGCAAATTGATGCAAACACCAAAACTTCAGGCTCATCTTAGAGGCCAAGAAATCTGTTGTATGATATGTAAGATTACCCACTACTTGGAGGTTTTTGAAATACTGTGTTTACAGAAGGCAAATATGAAGGGAGTACAAGTTAGAATTTAGCATTAGTTCAGATTTTTCCTACATTAGTTGGTTTAATTAAACCTTTACCCTTATTCAAATGTCATTTTGTGGAGATTAAAACTTCTTTGATGATGATGATTTAAGTCTTCTGGAAAAAATGCAGTTGGATAATTAACTACATTACATGCTTTGTAATGAAAAAGAGTTAGAATTGGGCAGAATTTCTATAATAAATTCAGAGGTATTAAAGCTACTACTGGAATGCTTCCTATAGTGTTTCTGAATGCATAAAACTACACCAACTCCTCTACTTTTTTCACTCATTCCCCAATGCCTGCCTTTCTCCAATGCCTGGATTAATGTAGGGGCTATAGGGGCTGCAGCCCATGGCCCTAGGCTAAGGGGTGGGGGGAGGAGGGAAGAGGGAGGCACTAAAAGCCAGCCCCGGTCCACTGTTCCCTGCTCCCAGGGAGGCACTGCTTGGAGGAAATGTGGGACTTTCCCACCCCAATGCTGCAGGGACCCTAGCCTCCTGGGGGATGGAGAGTGGTAGTGGGGGACTGAGTCAGAGAGGGAAGAGGGATGTGAGAGGCTGAAGAAGGTGAAGGGGGAGGAAGGGGGCAGGACAGGATGGGAGGGGGCAGGAGGCAGTAGGGGGGATAAGGGAATGCAGGGGAATCAGGGGACAGGGAGGTTATGGGGCTGGGGGAAGGAGGCTGGAACAGAGGCAGTTATGAGTGAAGGCGACACTCTGAGGGAAGATGTGATGTGGGGAGGAGAAGCTGGAGGGAGAATGTGAGAGCAGGAGCTCCATTGTCCAGGCTGTCACTTCTTGTAGGGAGCCATGGTGTCCTCAGACCCTGACCTGGGCATAGAGAGGGAGCCATAAAGAGCCTGTGGGAAAGTGGGACATGGGCCCACAGACTTCTCCACAATGTGCAGCCATTGATGTGGAGATGCACCAATACAAGCATGGCTCCCTGGGTGCCAGAGACCCCACTCTCCTGTCCACAGGCTGGCCGGTGGCCAGCCAGGGGCCCCACAAAATTTGGGCCCACAAGGGTGTCAATCTGTCCCTGCCTGTCTCCCCCAAAAGAAAAACTCTGAACAATACTGGAAATTATTGTTAGAGCATACATGAAGATTTCTACCACACTTTCGGAATTCTTCCTGAAAGATAGCATTAAGTTGTGACAGAAGGCAATTGTGCATTAAAAGGGTATTTTAAGAATTAGGTCTACTTTAAACATTCTTAGGTAAAGTTATCCTGGCATGAATGATTCCATTAAGTATCATGTAATTTAGGCCTGGAAACAGACCGCCTTTAACACTGATATGTTCTGAGATGGCCTCTGGATTTTCAGTTTTCCTATTGGCTTCAGTAGAATTATGCCATCTGATAACTTGTCCAACTAAATTTAGCTTTTAATCTATCCAAACTATTCTTCCCATCATCACCAATACACACTACTATTTTGGGGACATAAAATACCTTTCTATGACTTCCCTTTTAACTGATTCTGCAGCATCAATTAATAAGCAGATATTAGTCCCACTGTTGTGCTGACACCAGCAGAGAAAAACAGAGAAGAACTTATGCTACAAAATAATTAATAGTAGGAATAAAAATTGTCAAATGGAAATAATAGTAAAGGCCTGATTCTCATTTATACAAGGCCTTTTAACACCACTCTTTCACTGTAAAGAAGCCATAAGGTGGAAACATTACATTAACATATAGTTTTAGGCCTCTTTACACTGCCAGAGTGGTGTAAATGGACAATAACATACATGAGAATGAAGGCATGAATCTAGAGGACACTTTTTATATTTTATTTTTCAGGTTTGCATATCAGGCTGGGTCAATACAAGGATAGAAGTAGGAGCCCCACTTCTTACTTAGTATGTAAAACTGAGTTCCAGACAATCTATGCTCATGAGAAAGAATTTTGAAAAAAAATCATGTAGTGATGTTTTCAGGAGTACAAGTGTGAACTGACTCCAGGATCTTGACCAAATTCTTGCTTGGGTAATTAGGTTAATTTAACTCCCACTCCTTCCTGTATATTTTTAACTGGGTAGAGTATTTCCTTCATTTTAACTTCCCAAAGCTGTACTCTAGTGCTCTTGACTGTAGTTCAACAATTGTGGTGTTTCATGCCAGAGAAAGCTAGATTTTAGTAACAGATTTCAGATTCCTATCATAATTTAAAACTCTACATGGGCTGTGCAACTCAGAGACAGTCGTGGCTATCTGGAGCCCTAGGCGAAGGCCCATTGCAGGGCCGCCTACAGGCTTCCCGCCAACAGCCCCAACCCCCAGTGGGGGTCCCAGCTCCCTGTGGTCAGCCTTCCCAAGGGCCCTGACCTGCCCTCCCCCACCCCCCCATGGTCCCAGCTCCCCACCAGGAACCCCAGCCTCCCCTTGCAGCCCTGGATACCTGCAGATGACACCCCTCTCCCCCCCATGGTCTCCCCCTGTGATCCCGGCACCCCATCAAGGGCCCCGAAACACCACCCCACCCCCAGCCAGGGGCCCTGGCTCCCTGCTACGTGTCCTGCAAGACAGGAGGCAGACGTGGCTTTGGGGGTCAGTAAAGGGGCCCCTTACTACGTGCACCTGCTTTGCCTAACCCAAAAGCCGTCTCTGGTGCAACTATGCCTTTGAATGTATTAGTGAATGTGGCACCTCCACCTACTCAGTATAGCACTCATAGATGTGTTTACACAAACTTATACCCAATATGCCTATCAGAATAATGTAGTCTACCAGGATGAAAGGTGCTATGAACAAATATTATTCAAGAGCATAAATCTGGCCCTAAGTGGTCCTTACAAGCAACAAAAAGCTGAAAGGCAATAAACATGTTTTAACGTCAATGGCAATGTGAAGTTTTCTATTGTTTTAAAAATAAATCTTAAATGATTTTCCTATCTGGGGCATAATGCTATTCCCTTAATTTTGTGATATGGATGGAGAACAATACCAAAAAGAACGCTGTACAATTATTTTCTCATTTGAATTTTTCAACCTAGCACAAACCTGTCCCATCGATGACATTTCTGTTCAGACCATCCATTCATTAATGTATTTGATTCCAGAAAAATGAATTTCTACTGCAAATGACTTGGAGAATAGACCGTAAAGAGCAACTACTCTTTCTCCCAAAGGTGGTCCTTGCATGCTGATTTCGATCCCGTTCATCCATCCTCATTTCACACTAACCCTAAACAAGCCCAGATAAATGTTTGGCTTTATTTTTGCTCATATAAAGTGAAAGATAATACTGTAGTTAGAATCACTCAGAATGTCATCTTAAATATTCAGAAATGATATGGTAATAATAATACTTTCTAAAACTAATGTGACAGCCGAGGTTTGCTGAATGAAAGGCCTCAAGTTTCTACCAAGCTGACTTGAGCAGTGTCCAGATATGAATGGTGTAATTTTTTACATATAAAAAGAGAAGAGGTTGGGAGCTAAGAGGGCTCATCTACAATAGGAATTTACATCGATACAACTGCATCACACAGGGATTTGAAAAATCTACATCTCTGGATATCATAATTAAGCAAACCCAACCTCTGGTGTAGAGTGCTAGATTGATGGAATTCTTCTGTCAATCTAGCTACCACCTCTCAGCAAAGTTGATTACCTATGAAAGCAAGATCTGGAGGCTGGGCACTGCTCTCGCTTAGAAGCTAAAAGGGAGGCATCCTATTTGCATGGGCTTTGTTGCATGGGCTTTGTATATGCATGAGTACAGTTAAGTACTTAGCATAATTACACTGTACATGGATGAATCTGCCCAGGTGCTGGGCATGATGGGAAATGGAATGTGTGGCTCATTAGGGTTAAAAATCCTCCAAATCCCGTGTTCAACTGAAGAGGGAAATGGAATATCTTTTTCGTGATATGCTGCCCTTTGATTGTATAAACTGTATTTAGCCTGCTCTAATGGAAAAGTCACCATAAGCAGCAACACAGAACTCAGAAGAGTGGCCAACCCTGTTTTTCAGTCTTGTAAAGGAGGATGGGGTATCAGCTAAAAAGCTATGCTTTAGGCAATGCCCATTGCCTCTTCCATTGTTAAAAGATAGACTTAATGACTACTTGTGAAGTCTTTTGTTATTCTGATCAGAGAGCAATCTCTGGTGTCCTACAAGATGAAGTCCGGAGCTGAAATCACTAGAGGGTTGAAATCTTCTCTAAGAGCTGAATTCACTGAAAAGCTGAGTGAGGCCCAGCATAAATTGGTGCCCTGGGCCAGGAGAGCATCTTGCAAGTGGACAGCGAGCACCAGCAGATGGTGCCAGTGCAATGTGAACAGGCAGCGCAAGTGGCCAGAGGAGGGTACCAGCAGAAGGCATGAGTGACTGGTAGCTTACTACATTTTTGTTTTAGCTCTTGTTTATTATTTGTGTTATGGAAGAACCTAAATATCAGGGCCCCATGCATGGTACAAATACACAGTAAGAGTTAGCCACTGCTCAAAGAATTTTCATTCTAAATAGATAAGACAGATCAAGGGCAGGTCTACACTGCCTGCCCTTTTCGGTGGCAGTTGAACTAAGATACGCAAGTTACTTAAAATAACTTGCGTACCTAAGTTCGAAAGTGTAACTTATGGCTTGTCCATTATGCCGCCATCAGTGAAGACCTGCCCCAAGTGTGAAAGGGGAAACAGGCAAAGAGAAGTGAAGTAACTTATCTAATCCAGCAGGTCAATGAAAGAGCCAGGAACAGAAGCCAGGTGTCCTGAATTTCAATCTTAGGAAAAGCTGCCTCTTTAAAGGCAAATATGTTGCAAGATTTTCATTTCAAAGTGAAACTATAGGGGGGGGGGGGAGTTCATTTTTAGTACAAGTCTGATTGTTAACATAAAATTCCTTTCATTTCTATCTTAACACCCAAAACTCATGCAACTGCAAGATTGGATTTGTCTCTCATTCCTCACTCTCCCAAAATAAACCGCTCAAAGAAAGTCATAGACAGCTCTTAATATTAATCTTGTTCATGGACAAATTTACCTTGGAGACCTTTTAAATACTCATTCCAGTGAAGTGGAAATCAAATATTACAGATACAGTGGAAGCTCTCAGCAACACCAATGCAATAAGTCTGCTGTATAACTTTTCTCGCAGGGGAATCTTTGAGAGCTTCAAACGTTTACTTTTTTATGAGTTCAAAACAATTATTTCTGTAGTTAGAACACAAAAGAGCCTTCTATGGATGAAAATCATCTCTTCCAGGTTTATCTTTTATTAGAACATTATATCTTGGAAGAATGCCAAGGAGAAATCTAAACATCTCAGCTTCAATTCCACCAGATTTGACAAGTCACTGCACATACAGCAACTTTACTTCCATCATCAGCATCTTAGGTGCATTTAATAAAAAATACACGTTTTGCAAGGGGATATTACTGCATAAGCGCAGAGTTTGATATAAGCTAAGAGTCAAGGGGGGAAGTAAAACAAACCTCTCAAAATCCTCAGGGTGACAACATATTTCAAATTAGCTCATCAGCTCCCAGAACACATGATGGGTCATTTTCTACAAGCAAGAACATATCTGTAAACTATGAAAATTGATACAGAAAACTGCCTGTACACCTATCCTCATTGCTGCAGCAGCAAGTTATGCTGCTTTGCTTAGAGCGATAAAGCTTTGAGAATCATTTTTTATCCGAGGTGCCTGGACTACCATGACTCAGTGAATCTGGGTAATAGAGAACTATGTACCCTTCTTGCGGAAGTCATTTCTACTGAGTCCATTGTAGGGTGTCATAGCTCAGTAATTCAACACGGAATGGTTTGTTCACCCTTTTAGCTCACAGGAATCACAAATACAAGCAAAACAACAGAGTCACATTTGTACAATTTGCCACAGACATCTAAAAATCTAGGGCAGCATCTCTATCTGGCACTCAGGTGAGTATTTTAAGGATGCCTTTGCTTTAACGTTAACTACAACTCATGGCACCTAAGGGGCAAATAGTTTGGGCTGAACGTGGTGTCAAACATGTGATTGCTAGGGGCCAACACTGTGCACCCAACAAGATATGCTGCTTCTCCATTCTGAGCCATTTGGCACCAACATGGTAGCTTATTTTGTGCTTAGTCAGTCCCGCTCCACTCCCATCTACCTCCCTCTACTCAGTTTTATTATGTTAGGACAGGCTCAAAATTCTGCTTTAGTAATTGCATGTCTATAACAAGATCTTATGTCAAGATAACTAGTGAAATCATATTCCAAAGGGGTAGCCGTGTTAGTCTATTGTAGAAAGACAACAGAGTCCTGTGGCACTTTTAAAGACTAACAGATTTATTTATCGCATGAGCTTTCATGGGAGAAAATCCCACTTCGTCAGACGCTTTGAAGATAGGAAAGTTACAGAGTGGGTGGAAATTAAATGCAGGGGAGTGTATGACATAGCATTTAATTTAATTTATAATAATAATAATAGCATTTAATTTCCTCCCACTCTGTAACTTTCCTATCTTCAAAGCGTCTGACGAAGTGGGATTTTCTCCCACGAAAGCTCAGGCAATAAATAAATCTGTTAGTCTTTAAAAGTGCCACAGGACTCTAGTGAAATCATGTAAATCTTCCAAGAGAAACATCAACTCGGGTTAGAATAGAGATATTTCCTGGCTTTCTCATTATAAACAGTGATTGTCACCTCTCTCAGCCTCCTTATCTGTTGTTCTGCTCAGTTTGAATCAATGCAATCTCTTTGATTTGTTGAAGTAATCTGATCTGATCCTATGATTGCATTTATCACTCCTTTCTATACTGTATTTTTTTTTCCATTTTCAAGTGTCTCACTAAGTTGGATGTCACTCAACGAAGCTCATGCAATAAATATGTTAGTCTTTAAAAGTGCCACAGGACTCCTTGGGTGTGTCTACACTTACAAATTAAGTTGACTTAAGCTTAAATCGACAACGTAATCTGTGTCCACACTACATTTTCTTTAAGTCGACTTAAGCACCTGCTTAAGTTGACTTAAGGAAAATTTAAGTCAACTTTATGAAATCTCGTTTTAAGTCAACTTTGCTGGCTAAGTCGACTTTAGAAAGTCAATTTAGCCAGTGTGGACGTGGAGTATCCCTAAGTCGACTTTAAGTCGACTTAGGGGGTCCAGGGCTTCCCCACTACCCTCCCTGCCAGGGTGGCTGGCACAGCCACAGTCTGGTGTGCCCCCCCCCCCCCCCCCCCACAGGGCAGGAGAGAGCTCTGCCCACCCTGCCCCTATGCCCTGCCAGGGTTGCTGTCAGGCTCAGCCCCCATGGTACCAAGGCACAACGGTGCCCCCCCTGCCACTGTGGACCTGTCCCAAGTCCACCTAGCCCCTACAAGTCGACCTAGGTGTCCAGTGTGGATGCTCTAGGTCGATTTGGTAAGGTCCCCTCTAAGTCGACTTAAATTTTGAGTGTGGACATGCAAAGTCGACTTAAATTAACAAGTGTAGACATAGCCCTTGTTTGTTTTGCTGAACTAGACTAACACGGCTACCCCTCTAGAACTTGCAACTAAGCACTGGTTATTTGTGGCAATGAAGGCCAAATTCACTGCAACCATTAAGCTATGTCTCTATACCAGTGGTTCTCAACCACTGTGTCAGGGTACATTACTGTGTCACCACACAGCAGTAAGTGTGTCATGGAGAGCTGGGGAGATGGCTGGATTTGGCCTCATGGGGAAGGGCTGGTGTGCCTGTAGGGTCATGATATGCCGCCAAGTGTGTCTTGACCTGCCAAAGGTTGAGAACCACTGCTCTACACTACAGTTTGACCTGATTCTATAACTTACATGTCCCTGCATTTATTTTCCTCCTGTTCTATAAATTCCTCATCTTCAAACATATGACAAAGAGAGATTTCTCATGTGATAAATAAATTTGTTAGTCTTTAAAAGTGCCATCTGACTCCTTGTTTGTTTTGCTGAACTAGACTACCATAGCTACCTCTCTGGAACTTGGTGATAAGCCCTGTCACTCAGAACTTTCAGAATTAGATTTAGATAAACAGTAGGAAACAAAAGATGGATTAGGCTAAGAGTGGGAACTGATGATGCAATGACTTTTTCCTTCTATTATTTCAGTCATTCTATGACCAAGTTTTCCTGTCTTCTGCTGAAGCCAGGCTTTGATGGGCATGTGCTTCATCAAAGACATTTATTCTCTAATTTGTTTTAAACTGCCTTGTATTTCTTCATTCTCCAATTGCTGTGGTCTGGTAATTATATAACTTTATCCTAAAAAAGGCAATATAGAAAAGACAGATTTCTCCCAACACAATGATCTAAAAACTTATAGGACAAACACACACACACACACACACACACACACATACACACACACACCTCTTATGGTTACAGTTCTACAGAACTGCCCAGTCACTTCTGATCCTTTCAGAATGAAGGATGGTCCTATTATGTTCCCTGTCTTGACTGTATATTGCACTGTAAATGTTGCATTTTATTTTCTGGCCTGCAAGTATATGGTGAAAAATTATTAGCATTATAGAGCTTATGGGGTAGAGCTCTCCGACAACTAGTTTATAATTGAACTGGATATGGAAGTAGCATACCTCCATACCTCACCTCCAAGAGATGGATTATCAACATCTCTCTTAAATTAATAGAAGCAGCAGAGTCAGGCTTACTATTGACCCCATCCACAACCACTGAAAGTACACCATTAATTACAGTTAAACTTTAAACCAAGGGTGAGAAAGTGAATATGTTCACTGAGTATATTTTACTGTACAGGTTCACTGAAGCTACAACTTTTAATCATCTGCAGAGGCATCTAGCAAAGGAAGTAGGCTGAAATGTAGGTATAAACCATGCAAACTACAGCTTGTGCAAGTGTGCACCAGCGGTTATCCATAATTACTGACTTTTCACTCTTAGAGAGCAAAATCTGCATGACACAAGCATCATCAATGGTACTAGCTGCCTAAAAGTGGTTGGAGCCATAGCTATGCCTTTTCTACCCCAGTTAGTGTAGCCAACATGCTACAGGAGGAATGTTTGCTGCATTCTTTCACCTTGTATAGCAAGAAACATGTTAGCCATCTCAGGAGCATTTTGCCTAACCCAGAGATAATGTTTCCAGGACATCAATGCTTCTATGGACTGCAAGAATGGCACTGTTCAGCAGACCACTCTGAAGGGTTATAAATCATTCCCAAAATACAAGTCCTTTTCTCTAGATATTCCACATAAAATTCCTCTCAACAATCCCATATTTCACAGGACTGTCCCCATTTTGATCCCCAAAGCCATCTCTCTTCATTGAATTGCTATTTGTCCCAGACCCTGCATTTGAGAAGATCTCAAAACCTTGTGCACAGGATGACAAAACCATTCAAAATTGACCCATCCTCCTTCCCATAGATTGAGGTGGAGGGGCAGATGGGCCAGACCTGAGTGGTGTTGCATCCTGCTTTAGTCACTTGAAAGGTTAGAAGGTATGATGTTACTTGTTAATATTTGAGAAGCAATTTTTTTTGTTTCTCAACTTTAATGTATCATTGATTGCATCTATTTCACTAAAGTGGATGATTAAAAAATATTCAATTGTTCTTTCAATCTTTTTTGCACTAATTATTAATTCAAGGCCGGTCTTCATTAATGGCAGCAAATTCACCTTTGTCAGTTTGAACTTCCTAATCAACTTCTTGGGTCTATGTAGACCCACTCAGCCAATAAGGAAGTTTGATCCCAGAACAACACCCATCACCATTCGACGCAGCATAGTGGACAAGCCGGGAGTTGCACATGCAAACTAAGTTATTCAAGTTATTTTAAGTAACTTGTGTATCTTAGACAACAGAGTCCTGTGGCACTTTTAAAGACTAATAGATGTATTTATCGCATGAGCTTTTGTGGGAGAAAATCCCACTTCGTCAGACACATTGAAGAGCGTCTGACGAAGTGGGATTTTCTCCCACGAAAGCTCATGTGATAAATAAATCTGTTAGTCTTTAAAAGGGCCACAGGATTCTGTTGTCTTTCTACAATAGACTAACACGGCTACCCCTTTGGAATTTGTGTATCTTAGTTCGACTGCCATCGAAAAGGGCAGGCAGTGTAGATTCACCCTCTGATTCATTTTTTCCCTTTATATTAACAAGTTACAAAAATTCTCATGGAAGATTTCACAAGTCTTTCTCCTCAAATGAACTGAGTTTATGTGTCACAAGTTGGTACAGTTACTTGTCTATAAAACAAATACATACATCATGCAAACCATACAATGTGCAAATGATCAAGGGTGATCTTTACCCACAGACGTAAGAGAAAGATCGAAGCTTCCCAACAACTTGTCTGTATGGACAACAGTGATTCAAAAAATAAGAGTTCTCACTGTCAGCTTATTTTTTATTGGCTTTTCTGTCTGCTTCAGATAAGCAATATCTTGGATTTAGACAGTGCTTTCATCGCAAATGATCCCAGAACACTTTGTAAACTATGACCTAAATTCTTTATCTGGACATAGTTACACCCATTTTGCATATGGTATAAATTGCTAAGCAACATGAAAGGCAGTGATGAATCAGTCTCTACACACACACACAGTACCACATTTCAAGAACTGGTCTCTGGTTATGGATATGTAACTTGATGCTCACAAACACATGGGCAAATGGGCTTTGGGCTTGTAAATTCATCTTGGCCTGCAGCTGTTAGAAACTACCAACTCCACATAATGATGTTTGTGCTAAAAAATGTTTGTGCAGCTAACTGTACATGAGTGGACAGAGGCTCCCTTGCTCAGCATAACTGTAATGGAACATGCAGCTGATGCTCAACACACAATGACACTGAGGAAAATGGAAAAAAAATGACTATAAACACTTTGACCATGCCCATTTTAATCAAATTTTTAGGGGCAGATTTTGCAACAGCCCTCTGTGTGTCTTTCTGGTGTTCATACAAAAACACTTAGGCATGCAAATGATTGGACATTAACGTGCAAATCCCACTGATGTTTGATTTGTATTTACAAATGTGTGAATATGAATATAAAATCTGTTACTTTTCACAAAAACTGTGCACACAAAAGATTGTGTGTTGAAAGTTGTGTGTGCCCAAAGGCAGGCCATATTTTGCTAATATAGTTCTGTAAGTCCAAGGACAGACTTGCCTCAGTTTTAAAGATCTTCTCCAAAAGACCAGCATACAGTAAACTCCATCAATCTATATTTATCTTCCCCACTGCTGGAATTTGATTCCTTATTGGGTTCCAGAGATTAAAATTGGAAACCTTCAGAAAGTTGGCTCAGGTGTATCTTTGTAAGAGTTGAAGCAGGACTTCAGGCAAGCAACACGATAGGCCAAACGCTGCCTGCTGACACTCCAGTTGCCAGGTAGAAAAAGTTAAACAATGTTCTATCTGGCAATTGAAGTATCAGCAGTTTTCAGCCTATTGCATCACTTGCCTAAAGGTCCTGCTTCCTGTCAAATCCCCCTGGGACACTGTGTTTCCTTGTCATCATTCACTATAGTAGGGGTCGGCAACCCCTGGCATGTGTGCCAAAAACTTGACATGCGGGCCGATCCTGAGTGGCGCACGGCACCATTTAGGCTCACCCTGCTGGCCCTGTCTCTGGGGCCAAAAGAGCCATGTGCCGTGGCTCCAGGCCCCCGCTGGCCACGCTCCCCCACTAGGGAGCATGGCCAGTGGAGAAAAAGAAGTCATGGCATGAGGCTCCTGTCTCCTGCTGCCCGCTTGCAGGAGTGGGAGCCGGCCCGGGCCGGGAACCCGAGGCTGCTCCCCAGTGGGAGCTAGCCCCAGCCGCAGCATGGGACCCGAAGCCAACACCGGCTGGAGTCGGCCCAGGGTCCAGCCATGGAGCAGGCGGCAGGAGCCAGAGTGGGGTGGGGCTGGCCCACAGGCTGGGCTCAGCAATCCCACACTACCCCTGAGCTGGCTGCTCTGTCCTGAGGGCGGGGCGGGCCAGCCCAGAGGCCAGGTTCTGTCCTCCCGCCCTGCCCCTTGCTGGCTGTGGGATCGGGGGAGTGTGCTGCACAGTTGGCAATGGGGAACCCCAAAGGACAACTCTGCCACTGGGGAGTGGGGCCTGCAGGGAGAAGTAGTATCTGGCCCCACCCCTGGCACCTGCTGAGGGTGTGGCAGGCGGGGCTGGCATGGGGATCGGAAAAGGTTGTCGACCCCTGCACTATAGCTACTAGCAACTCGTGCCCTTTTTCAATGTTGCTCCAGGAAAACAGGAAAAAATTCAAAAGTTCCCAAGACTCACAGTCGCATCAAAGCAGTGGAGTCCAAGTGAAAGACCAGAGTGGTCAGACTTGGAATTCTGGGACATTTCCGGAGGCCACTTATTGTGGAAGAAAATTCCGTCAATGTTCACACACACTTTATAGCACAAGAGCTGTTCCGCAATAGGCGTTAAGACTCTCGCACAGGTGATATTATTGTTCTGCTATAACAGAGCACTTGTAATGCAACAATGAACATTGAAGTGTGCATGGTGGGCTAGTTTTTCTGCAACAAGACGGCTTATTCTGCAACAACTCTCTAGGGTGTACAAGGCCTAAATATCTCCAGAAGGATAAGGGAGAATATTGCACACTGTGGCTATGGATCAGCTCTGTTGAAGATGATCACACAAATGTTACCAAAGAGTGACAATCATTATTCTATATTACTCCAAGTTGTCACTCTTCCAGCAGAGGCAAATTGTTTATCCTATGTAGAGAATTTGTAAGTTTTATTCTTTTTTATTGCTGACAGTAGTAATTCTCATTATGGCATTATCTTCAGAGGCAGAAGTGCTGTATATTCACTTGTGAACAGGAAAATTTCAGGCACTGAACTCGCATTCTGCTATAATTTAGCAGCAAAAACAAATTAAATCTCCTGTTGGATGTAAAGGATTCAAATTTAATTATAAGGAGGCCAGTATAGCTTAAACAGGATATTTCAAAGATTACAGCATCCTAATTCTGATTTGACCAGACTCCCTGGATTAGTTTATAGGTCTGCAAATATATATTACCAGATTACTTATCACCTCTTGGCTTTGCTTTCCTGAATATTTCAGTCATCTCTATAGTCCTTTCAGGAAAGGATCAGATGAATGTCTGGGTGGATGAATTTGAACCCAGAAAGAAGACGACTAAATACGTTTGTTTTGTTTTTTAAACTTTCTGTCTCCTACGTAGAACACTCTGCCATTATTTTCATCAAGTTTTGGAGAAGATTGCCAGACATCACAGAAATCTTTCAGTACTCAGGGGAGAGGAAAATACCAACAAACCTTGTACTTTAGTGTTGCAATTTTATTCCTTGCAGTGAGGCTGTAATCAGGGCTTGATTTCATATTATCCTTCCCTTCAGAGACTCTTTCCCTTTGTATCCTTGCAGAACAAAACAAAGTTAACAGGTTTGGCACAAACAGCTCCAGATCCTTTCCTTTTGGGTGGAGACAGTGGCTACACAGGCTGGAAGTAATTTTTTAAAAAAAAATCTCTAGATTCCTTTAATTCCTCAGAAGAGAAGAGGGGAAAAAAAGAGAGCACAGGGGCTGATTTACCCTTGTCATGCACTTAATGAAGTCATTTACACTATCACAAAGTGGGTATAAAATGCTACCAGTTCAGAAGGATAACTATTTACACCCATTTTGCACTAGCATAAGTGATTACATCACTTGTAAGACAGTGGTGAATTAGGCCTACAAATCTTTGAAGGCTCACTCTGAAATTGGCAGTTTCCTTGCCTAGATCTCCCCATTCCCAGGTAGTTTGTACTACTTCTTCTATGCTCCTGGCTGGGTATTAAGCGCCAGGCATTTCCTGCCCATTAGTTAAATCCTTTCTCCATGGAAAAACCTTGTCTAGAGCTCCAGGATCTTCTGA
The DNA here is from genome assembly GCA_007922175.1 of Pelusios castaneus. Taxonomy (NCBI): domain Eukaryota; kingdom Metazoa; phylum Chordata; order Testudines; family Pelomedusidae; genus Pelusios; species Pelusios castaneus. Next base: position 2,738,499 of record ML685782.1, read on the forward strand.
ACCCAACAGACTCTTGCCCCTCTTGCGATTCTGGTGGGTACAGCCCGAACATTGTACCACACAATAATCTAATTAGATACCTACAGCTAAATTTACCAGACACATGGCAAAATGCATAGCTTCTCTCTGAATCACTCATATCAAACAGCCTTGAAAAAGCATGCTCTATCCACAGCATTCCCTAATATCACATGGCAGACAGCCATCCTCTGGTGTCATTCAGTGCCTCCTTGACCCATTCACCTCTGACCAAAATTCAATTTGTGTATGTATATGCATGCACATGCAAAATGTATGTTGTCATCTTCATGTAATGGGAAGTGAAAAGATCCACATCTAAAAAATGGATACCTCTGACAGCCTTCTAATACAATACATAAAATTGGTAGTACAAATGAATTTTACATTCACCATTCTTAGGGAAAATAAGTGGCAACTAACATAGACATTTCAACTGTCTCCTATGCTATGGTTTTGACTTTAATGACATAGTACAGGGAAATGTAGAAGTGATAGCATCTGTGCAATTTTACCTTATTTTCCTTACAGCTTTTATGACTGAAATAACTTTATTTTCCTCATTCAGCAATTTTGAGTACTGGAAACTCAATTGAGCAAATACGTCTTTTCATCCTTGGAAGAAAGGGTACTATACTGAATGCTTATTACATGTACACTCTATACAAAGTGTACTCTACTTTTCCAGGAATTTGACAGGCATGTGTTCTTTTAAAAGGGGATTTATTTTAAACAAACACAAGATTTGTGATATCTCTTCAGTGAGAAGATTGTAGAAATCAACCAAAGTTTAAAAAAAATAAAAATAAACTTAAAAAGCACAGGTCATGGACGCTGTCAACTGTGCTGCTACTTAATCCTTGTTGACTACAGTTCTACACTTTATATTTCACAGAATATGTTTCAATCTTATGACCAGCAACAGCATGGCTATATTAATTTTTTCGCATTAACATGTGGAATGCCCAGGATATACAATTCTTAAGCCATGACACTTTAGCACTAACATGGCTTTGAGAGGCATCCCTGTTATTATTCATTACATATATTGAAATATATATTTATTCCACTTTCTTTAATTCAATGGTTTTCTTTTTATGCTGCAGTAGAACCTCAGAGTTACGAACACCTTGGAAATGGAGGTTCTTCGTAACTCTGAACAAAATGTTATGGCTGTTTTTTCAAAAGTTTACAATTGAACAGTGACTTAATACAGCTTTGAAATTTTACTTGGCAGAAGAAGAATGCTGCTTTTGACTATCTTAATTTTAAAATGGAACAAGCACAGAAATAGTTTCCTTACCATGTCATATCGTCATCTTAAACTTTCCCTTTATTTTTTTAGTAGTTTACATTTAACATAGTACTGTGCTGTATTTGTTTTTTGTCTCTTCTTCCTGGTTGCATATTTCTGGTGCCAAAGGAGGTGTGTGGTTGGCAGGTTAGTTCGTAACTCTGGTTTTCATAATTCTCAGGATTTCCTGAATCATGGGAATTTTCAATTTCTTAAGACTGAAGAGATGTAAACATTTTATATACTGCTAATAGAATGTTCTATATTTTACAGAACACTCTTTACTCCAAAAAGTTGTATTATGTTGCTTATTAAGTTCTAATTTTACTACTAATTAAAGGCATTCTAACTAACACCCTTATTATAGACTTCCCAGTAAACAAACAAAAAGTAGGGGGAAGTGGAGCAAAAATTAGGTTGACTTCTGTTGAATAACATTAACTGCCCACAACAAAGTTATGTCCATTTTGTAGGACAGGTGGGATTTCAACAGCTATGGGAATGAATTGCTAAAACTTGCATATATTGTTTTTACCAGTGGTTAAAAATATACTAAAAATGTGAAAAACATGTAAATCTATAGCCTGTGCCATCAAAATGTAGGAGAGGAATTTTCTTAGACAGCATCAATTCAATACATCTGAGAATGCTAAAAGACATATCGTCAATGTATCTACCTTTATAAAAGTCAGTTAAAATATGATGTTAAGAAATACCAGAAAAATGGAAAGAAGCGGACAGCACTATCTTCCCTTTTTACTAAATAATACAGTAAAAATAAAATACCATTAAGAAACTTGGCAAATGCTGCAAAAATTGTATGACTCATGACAAACCATTGATAGACACTATTGTAGAAAGACAACAGAGTCCTGTGGCACTTTTAAAGACTAACAGATTTATTAATCGCATGAGCTTTCATGGGACATTGATAGACACGTCAACTAGTTGACAACCCAAACCAACTGTATTCAGAAACAGTGGAGGAATGATTTGCCACTGTGCTTATTTTAAAGTACAGCAGTATCTTGATTCAGTAACCCTTATTATAGTGAGTCACTGTAAACATCTACAATGGCTCATTTTATTTTCATTGTGTTCAGTTGAGGAAAAAAAACCAAACTTGTCATAATGGACAAGCAGACATTTATTATAAACACTCACGTGCCAGAGATTATTAGCAGGTTACTTGAATGGTCACATCACTTTAGGCTGAGCCTTCTCCATTTGTTTCAGTCTCCAATGCAAAAAAAAAAAAAAAAAAAGCAGAATTCACAAGTACATCATAAAATGAAAGCTAGTGATTGGAATACATGTGTGTGTGATTTCCCTGTGTCTTTTTTTATGCATCATAAACAAATCACTAGGGAAACCTGCTCGCTCCGCACTGGCATACAAACTATTGTACAGGCTACTAGAATTCACTGTAAGAGGGCTATAATGTTCTTACTGTGAATTGAATCAGATCCTTTCTAGAGTTTATATTGTTAGAAACAATGGGAGCTGAGGGCACTTGGCAACTCTCAGGGAGCACTTAGCACTTTGCTGGATCGGCCCTAACTCAACAGCATTCCCATTGACTTCAACTGGAGAAAGCTCCTGCCCTTAATTACCTTTTGGGACAATCTACTTATACAAACTTACAATTATATTGACCAGGGGAACACTACTTAAATGCTCCTTTGTCCCAAGCTACTCATTTAATTAAATTGACAAAGATATCATTTTGGACATCTGCTTTGACGGTATCAATACTCATAGTCGAATAGTCAAAACATCCACCAAGTGAAAAGTAGCTGGACAGAGGAAATAGCTACCAAGAAGGTCTCTTCAGTGGAATTTTTAAATCTGGAATACAATGCTTGACCTACCCAAGGTCATGATTCCATTCAATGTAAATATTATTTAATAGAGATAGCCACTATCCAAAACCTGAATTTTAAGGTAAAGAGGATCCAGGTCCGAACATTGTTAGGTCTATAAATTATTGAATTAGCACTGACGGCTGCGACTAGCATGCTCAGCCCTGTACAATACACAAATGAAGACTCAGCATCTGCTACAAAAAGCTTGTGCTCAAAGACGACTATAAAAATCAAGACAAAAAATGCTGTGGTGGAGGGTATTAGCCACTAACTTCAAAAAAGAAAGAGAATCACAGGAAAATATTTAACTTCCTTAGCACACTATATTCTTCCCTGCAAGGGGAAAATCCAGTTTGAGTATCCCAATGTCATGTCTATTACCATTTGAAAGCCACAAGAGGAAAGGTAGGAGAAGAGTAGAACCCTCCTAACAAGACCAAACCAGTGAATGAAAGCCAAGTTTCTGTGCCCATTTCAGCAACACAGAGGAGAAGATCCAAAGGACAGTTGCACCTGTGGTTTTTCTACTCTTGCCTCTCTCCTGACCCACCTTTCCTCAGTCTCATCCCCAAACACTCCCAGCTGCCTGCGTTGCAAGAAGCTCTGTAGGGATGAGCTCCATGCTACATGGGTGACAAACCTCCCTCAGGCTACTCTCAGAATCTTGTTCTCTTGAGCAGAAGAGCTCTACCAGTTCTGTTGCAGGGAGCCCTCTGCATCCATTCAGATAAGGCCTAGTAATGTCCCTAATGATGGGAGTGCCTTCTAACAATGGCTATATCTACACTAGCAATTTAGGCCAACTTAAGGACCCTTAAGTCGACCTAAATTACTCCCTGTCTACATCAGACTTTCATTAAGTCGACTTAATAACAACCACCCATTAGGTCAACTTAAGCCTTAAGTCGACTCCAGGACAGTGGGGATGGGGAGTAACCCTTAAGTCGACTTTATTAAGTCGATTTAAGGGTGGTTAGGTCGAGATAACAAAGTGGACAAAGTCGATTTAAAGTTAAGTTGACTTAGTCCACTTTAAGTCAACTTAATAATGTCAGCTTTAAGTCAACTTAAAGTTGACCTTATTAAGTTGACTTAACAAAATCGACCTAACTTTTTCTAGTGTAGACATAGCCATTGTGTATAATGGTTCCCGTTCAAAGGATCATCCAAAAACTTCCTGAGATACTTTCTTCCAATAAAACTAGCTAACCTTTCGAGACCACTGACCTAAAGGCAAACTTCAGTGGCCTTATGCAGATCTGCACAGGGCTCTGCAAAACTATAGCTTCATGCTGTGGACTCAGCATTCAGACTTTCTCCTCTGCTTCAATTTGTGTCCATAGCTTCCCACCCAACTTTTCCTGAACTTCAAAGAATCTCAAAATGTCAAAGCATAATGTAGTTAAACTACATAGTTTCACTTGATTATTTAAATCCAAATAATAAAAAGTACGTATTTCTTTGTCATTTCCAGAGGATAAATAGAAATCATTGCAAGTTCATTCAGAAAGTTTCACTGGATGAGGATTCTAAAGTTCTGGTTCTAACTGAAAATATTTCCTCCAACAGCTGATAACTCGGCTTTAAGTAACATTGTTCATGGTGTGATTAAAAGCATAATATCTCTAAACAACCAAACATTGTCAGCTCCTTATTCCATCTTCCTATGCACCTGTTGCATTTGTATTTTTTAAATTTTTTTTTTAAAGTCATTCACATCAAATTTAACAATAACTCAGATAATGTGTTTCAAAACAATTCTGTAATTAGACATGTCCGAGGAGAATAGTCCATGGTTCTTTTTATAAACCCATAATTGTGTGCCAAGTAATATTGTTGGGTATTTTTTTGTGTGTGGACCTTTTATTACTCTAAACATAACAGAATGTCTTCATTCTCCGATGTTACACCTACTGAATTAATATCTTTGTGACTGACTTATTAAAATCATTAGTAATCCACAAACAACCTGCATTATGTTTCTTAGCTTTATTACAACATTCATAATGCTAATACTCCTATTAAATCTCTTTTTTTAATAAGCAATTTCTATTGATCTTCCTTGGTCTGCCTGTGGTCTGACCTGGAAGGGTAGGGTATGAGCTCTAGTTGTGTGGCCATACAGACCTCCAGCTTATCATATGTCTATATAAACTGTCAACTCTGAAAATGGAAGGTCTGAAAATGGGAGGCAAAGTACTAATCAGCAAAATGGCAACTACTAAATAGAATGGGGATGTCCTAATAGCCCAACAACCTGTCTACTTACAATCCCATCAAAACTAAATGGATTTCCATTAGTGTATTATTCTCAGAAGTACCATACTTTGCATTTCCAGAGACAAGCATCCTTCTGTCAATCTGATTAGCATTTTTCTGTGTTCAAGGTAAAATCATTCCAGGAAATTTCTACTTTCAGCAAAGTTTCCACTGACTTCATTGGGTTTTGGACAGAGGCCTGAGGGATGGAAACACCTAATAAGCCTAGAGGTTTTCTGCACACACCAAAGCTATGTCTACACTACAGCCAATGTTAGCAAAGCTTATGTAATTTAGGGGTGTGAATATTCCATCTCCTCAGTAACATAAGTTATACCAATATATGCAATCGTGCACACAGCA